>LPNX010874572.1:462481-496341 GCA_001517045.1 Pseudotsuga menziesii
TCTAATCCCCCTTGAAGTAGAGAAGAAATCTAATGGGCATCCATTGATCATAACTGCAAAATTGACTAAAGAAACACACACCATTATCTATTGTATGGCATTCCATGGCAGGGCTATCTATAGTAAATCCATCCGTAGATAAAACCAATTAACTCTGTCATAGGATTTTGATAGATCCAATTGTAGAATCAAAGCATTAATGCTATGGAATATCTCATGTGAAACACCAATTGCATCCATGATTTGCTTGTTCTATAAAAGCTCGAATTGCTCCATAGATATATTGCTTGACAGGACCAGCTCGATCCTTCTCGCGATGGTTTTGGAAATTATTTTATGGATCAAGTTGCATAATGATATAGGTCTAAAATCCTCAAAGGAGCCGAGATTTGATCTTTTTGGAATTAATGTAGTATAAATGTAGAGTTGAGGGTTTGTGACACTTTACCTGTGATTCTTGATTCTTCCGCTACTACAAGGCTCTCATCAACCATGATATCAAAGAATTCCAAAAGAAGCTCAACGGTCCATTCATCCGAACCAAGGCTTTTTGACTTTGCAAGTCCTTTTAAAATAGATAGTAACTCATCCTTTGATACCGGGGACATAACCTTATCACCCTTATCCTTAGAGAAGAAATGAGGGAATTCTTTAATGACTTTGATTTGCTCTAGAATAGTAGGATTAGTTGATTGATAAAAAGCACTGAAATGTCAGACTGCTTCTTTTTAGATTCTAAGTCCCCTATCATATCACCTTATTGATTCTTTAGGGACCAAAAAGAATTTTGCACCCTCTGGTTATCTGCAAATTTATGGAAAAAGCTGTTGCCATTAGAGGAAATTTGAGGTCTAAAATGGGCCTCCTAAGGAAAATAATAAAATAATAGTTTAAATAATAAAATAATAGTTAAAATAATAAAATAATAGTTATCAATTTTGGAGGAAGAATGAAAAAAACTACTTTTTTTGTTCGTATTTTCGACATATCTCCTTGTGTTTTTACTCAAATTCTAAGTGGGAGAGCTCGTTGGATGTGGAATTTAATTCCGCATCAAACGAGTACCCACACTGCATACTTTTGACGGACCCCGCTACCCCAAAAACAAGAAATACCCGAAAAAACGTGATGATGACTCTCCCGCTTGAAATTTGAGTAAAAACACAGGGAGATATGTCGAAAATACGAACAAAAAAGTAGTTTTATTTTATGACAAATATGTCAATTCAACCATCATGGTTGAATCATTTTATTGAAATTCTATTGGTTCTTGAATTCCAACTCACAAAATTTATTGTTGGCGCATTTTCTTATAAGGCAGTCTGGTCACCTAAAGAGACCCAAAATGGCCGACTTTTTAAACGTCTAGACTCCTACTATAGCTTTAGGATTTTCATCCTTTCTTGTTCCAAGACTATTAATATTTTATTTTCTTGCTTTGAAGGAGGAGCGGAAAAGTTATTGGAAGAAACGATCGAAATCTGAGCCTCAATCCTTGCAATGTCGGCTTTTTGTGATTTTTTTCTTTTGTTTTTCTTATTTTTTAACTAGCCTTTTTAGCCTTATAAGTTTATGTACAAGAGAGTGGGAGGTTGTGGAGAACCGCCCAACATCGAACTTCAACCATTTTGACCACACAATTACTTTGAAGTCTTCTTCCATCAACCAAGAATGATTGAATTTGAAGGGGAGACTGTGTTTTTTATCTTCAAATTCAAATTATAGACATATCGGAAAATGATATGATGAGAGATCTGATACCACCCAAGAACAACATCGAGTCATTTCCCCCAATAGATTATCTGCCAGAAGAAACCTGTCAAGGCATTTTGCAACACCCTCTGATCCTGCTCTACCATTCCACCACGTCAGCGAAACCATAATGGGTTCTAATTCATTTAAGCAAGAAGAAGAAAATATGTGCATGAAGTACGAACTCAAGTTATCCCTTCTCGCATTTTGACCCCAATTTTCAGCAGAAGAAAGAGAGATTTAAGTCACCTGCAATAATTAGTTTTTGGCATTGTACGTATCCATCAGTCACAATCAAGTCCCAAAAACTTTTTTTGTCATTATATGGTGCATAGGAGTTTATCAAGTTGACTTCTTCTGAATAACCAAGAAGATTTCTAGATAAATGGATTCCCAAATGAATCAAATAGGCTAATAAGCTAACATATTTGGGGTTCTAGGCTACAAGCAAGCCCCCTGATTGACCAACAACATCCGAGTACACCGCCTCCCAATCGTATTTTGTTTCAAAGAAAAAATCTGTTGCTTTCCTCCCCATCACCATAGTCTCTTGGAAGAAAATAATCATCGACTTCACGCTCTCTATCAGACGTTGGAGGGAAAGAAATTTGTTGAGGCCCCCCACTCCACAAATGTTTAGGGCGAGAAAGATCATTTCTTAACCCTTGAGATGGCTTTGACATCTGTAAGAGCCTAGGAGTTTGAGGAAGACGGGCCATCTACTTTATTAGATGAAAGGGAGAAGTTGTTGTTGGGATCCAAATATTTTTTGTTTGGCACAATACATTTTTATTAATTTTGGTAATCCTAGAGACAAACTTGGTTTCCCACTCATGGGAAGGCTCTGAAACTCTTTAAGGTTGGTGAAACTATTTGAAATCTTGAACCAAACTGATTATAATCTTATGGTTGACATGGTTTCCCAAGTGGCAGGTCAACCACAAAAGTTTTTTGTATTATATGTAAATCTATGATAATGAAAGGTCCTCTTCAGATTACGAAAAAAAAGGTTTATTTGTTTGTTTGTTTGTTTGTTTTTAACTAGGGAAATCAATAGTCAGGTCAATCTCGCACTCACATGAAATAGGGTCAATTCCAATATACTTCCACTATACCCCTAGGTGTATCGACACCGCCCCATGCGTGGTACACAAGGCTCAACTTGAACGAACAAAATTGCAAGCATTTCCTTAACAATGCACCCTATCGCCAACTTATCTACACAACGGGGACTTGGTCTAAAGGCTTTTTAATTATGTAGTTCATTTATCATTTTTATTATCAGATATTTTTTAGGACGATCCTAGGTTACGGGGAAATGTAGGGATTTCTATAAATCCCTTGTTCCCAAAATTTGATCCTAACTTTTATGTCGATTACTAGAATTCCAATTTAGGTCTGATTTATTAATTTTTCATTACATTTATGTCATTTATCACATTTGAGGATATTGGGAACTCTTTGGGCACACACACTAAATCATATCTTGAGAGATCTATGGTTGGATTGGGTGCACACACTTGCATTTGTGTTGGGATAGACCTTAGTAAGGTCTTCTAAACAAAGTGCTTCTTACATGACAAAATTTCCAACGCACCCGGGTCTTAAATTATGAAAACACAACTTTTCATTGTTGGATATGACATCTACAAGCTACTTGTTCCCATGCTCATTCTCATCCCCTAAGATAAAAGGGGGAAAACAAAATTTTAAAGTTTTATTTTATGAAAAATGACAATGTTTAGAATGAAGACCAACAATCACAAGCAATGAAAGGGGAATCCAATCATCTTTTGAGGCCTAAAATTGTAGACATGGAATATCAAACTCTTCTCCTCAAAGGATTTAGTTGTTTAGGTAGCTTCTTCAAGTGGAAGAACGAGACTTCATGAAAGTGATTTCTTTTGTTAAGATAAAGACTCTAGCAACCTAAACGAATCTTGGAAATTTGAAAATAGTCTACCTCCTAACATATAGTTAGTCACTGTGGATATTTCTTTCGAGGTGGTAAGAAGTTAAAAAGAAGAAGGGGAAAATGGAAGAATTGATGATTCCTTTTTAAAGAACAAGAATTTATATGTATATTAGATATATATTTTTATTTCTATACTTTTGTAAATGTAGTTTGCATCAGTACTTTTGTAAATGCAGTTTGCATCAGTACTTTTGTAAGTGTCATTAACACTTGTACTTGCTCTTTTGTATTGTGTCATCAGTAACTAGAGAATGTGATTTCATTTTTTTAATGAATAGAAATCACATTTTTTTTCTTGGAGAGATTATGATGATGATGGTTATTAACGTCCACTAACCAACTTTGGTTTATCGAACCTTAAGAAAAAAAGTTAAAAAATTACTTTGATTGCTTTATAATTTTATTTTTGTTCTTAATAAGCTTGAAAAAAACATTCCTAAGTCACTATAGTTTTGTTGAGTTAAAAGGTTATGAAGGTCATTATTTTAACAAATATTTTGAAATTGAGATCTAATGTGGGTGTCCTTAGGTTAATCTAACAGGAAGTGTTTTTCATCCTCAACCTTCTTAGTCTCACAAAGATGACAAATTCTATTTACCAATGGTGTTTTCGGAATTACCCAATGTCGAACTTCACTATTGAGCTCATGAGAGTTTGTTCTTATTTTAGCAATGTTGATTTTCTTCTTACACTAGTTTATATATATATATATATATATATAAACTAGTGTAAAAAAGAAAATCAACATTGCTAAAATAAGAACCTCGTAGAAAACCCTTCAAGTACTTCTCCATAATTCATGAATGGTAAACGGAATAAATTGACAACCCTGATTACGAAGCCTAATCTAGAGGGGATTAAGAAATTCGAATCCATGACCTCCCCAACTCTAGGGAAAGAAACTAAATCTCACAATTTTAATATTTTTAACATTTATAAATATTTTAATAAAATTCAATTCAATATATACATATATATAAAGTTTCCTAATCAATCGCACAATGCATACTTTCCCCTCAATTTCATGAATTTCATGAAATTGTTAGTGCTGAGATCCAATAGATTAAGTGAAATTTGTATATGGGTGATGCCAACTATCCAATAGATTAAGTGAAAGTTGTATATGGGTGATGCCAACATTCTTTTGTATATGGGTGATGACAGCATTCTTTTGGGCTATGACATTGTAAAGTTTGTCTAATGAAGATAAAACTTAGAGAACGAGTTAACAACCGTATCAACTCTTAGTTAACGAATATGTCTCCATTTTCTTCTACGTCTTTATTATTTTCTTGGCATTTCAAGGGATGTCTCATTAGAAGGAGATTCATGACTTCATTACAAATTTCAGCATTTTTCTAATATAAATTAGCAAGTAACAATATTAAGATGCAACATTCATATGGACATTTTAAAAATGTTTTGACAACATGTTGGCTAAAGTGGTGGGGAGTTACAACAAGGTTTTGCAAGACCTTTAAAGTGTAATAACAAAGCCAAGGAGATGTAGTAAGCATTTGCAAAGAGTACAAAAACTAGTATTTAGATTCAAAACAACTTTTTATACAATATTGTGCTTCTCCATCAACATCATTTTTGTGTGTGTGTAGGTTGGGATGTGGACAATGGAACATCCAAACACATACCTTCAACAAAAAAGTCATTTAATGGGTTTTAAGAATAGGAGGATGACATATAGGCGGAGTTGGGAAATGTTGCCCACTTGTCTAGTTACAAAATTGGGTTCCGTCTCTTTTTGCAAGCCTTCGAGTGATGTTCTTGAGTTAGACATTGTCTTGTATGTATATGGTTTAATGAAGAGTCTTATTTTAGTTTCTTACATCACAGAACTACAATGTATGGTTGAGTTTGACAGTCAACAAGTGATGATTAAAAATAATATCTTTGAACTTGGTCACATTTTGGCTAGAGGATTTTGAGATGGTGGCCTTTATAGGCCACTTGTTGATCTAGCAAAGCAAGTTTGGTAGGATGCCATGATGGAGGAGTTTCCTTCTATTGTTGTGGAGACAATTTCAAAATCTAATGTGGAATTAAAAACGATTCCATGCATGCAATATCCAAGAGTATTGAAGAGTACTAGGGGAAGTTTGTAATTGAAGGACTCTCTTAGAAAGAGGAAGTTGACCTCGATGAGACTCTTACTCTAGTTGCTAGAGGATTCTCTCAAAAAGAGAGAGTTGATCTTATTGAGCTTTTTGCTTCAATTGCTAGAGGTTTTGAGGTGCATGAGAATGACACCCATGGATTTAAATGGGATGCAACCTTGTATGCATTGATGCATGCACCACAAGTTTGGTATTTTAAGATCGATGAGTTTTAACTCAACTTTGGTTTTTCCAACTTTAGTACAAAATTTAATTCCTTATTTGATAGATCTGGTCCACTTATCTTGGTCGTGTATGTAGATGAGTTTATCATTGCAAGAAACCATGAATAGTTCATGATGTGGTGTGAGAAGACTTTGACATGTGAATGTTATATGAAGGACATTATAGTTTGGCATTTTGTTGATGAAGTTTTCCTTGTACAGAGGATATATCCATTGAATATTATGAAGAAATTCCATAGTACAAAAGGGAGTAGTCATTTAGGGTTATATTTTGTCGTATTTACATTGGGTGGTTAGCATTTTGAAGAAGCCCCTAGAATTGGGAGAGTTCAAGAAACTAATAGAGTATCTTGGTTAGGTGGAGAACACCTTCTTTGCAAAGAGAAAATGTTAACTTTACATAAATTTGCTCTTTGATGCTCTCTTGTAGTAGCATATCCAACCACGGTATTTTCAGTATGGCACCCTTCAATATATCCATACAACAATGACAATATCGTGGATGAGGGTGCAACAATAGTGATGTCAGATCCATACAACATTCTTGTTCTTCCTTACCTTAGTTCGTGTGCACAACAAAGAGGGTATTAGGATGATGACACAACATTAATATCTTGGAAGGTGCACAAAAACTATGTAGAGATAGAGGACATATGCATGCTATGCCCTCATGCCTTTAGCATGCATGTGCCAATGTAAGAGAACTTCAAATTTTATCTTTTCTTTATATAGAAATTGCCTTCCTAATTTTAGGTTGTCTTTCTAGAAATAGAGAGTACAATTTATCTCTAAGTTTAGGTGTGGTTCCAATTAATAAAGGCCTTGCTTTTGTTATATTTCAAAAGTGTTTTTTTAGTGTTGTCATAGCTTCTAATTTTGGTCAAATATGCATGTGGTAGAGGAGCTCTAGCGTTATCTAATCTTCTTACAACTTCCTCTAGTGTTAGTTAGGCTTAGGTTTGCAAGTGGATTGGCAAATCCACCCTCCTCTAGTCCTTTGGGGCTCTAAGAGGTCTCAAATTCAAGTCCAAGTGCTACCAGTATGAGTTCAGATGCACGTTATATGGGGTTTTCAGCAAGGTGGTCAAGCCTCAACACAATGAGAGGGCCATAGACACACTGAATTGTATGCACCCCCAAGTGGCAACCGATAGGTAATTGATGATTCCCCAAAAGAATTAACCCAAAGCCAATGTGTGGAGGTTGAATCTCTGACTGGAAAAAAGAAAATCTTCTTACAACTTCAATGGACCCGATGGTTAAGAACATGTGTTTTGTCCAAGAAGATCACATGTTCATATCCAGAGCGGGTAGAGTATGTGCACTTCCATAAACTTAAGCAATGAAATTATTGAGTAGAGGGGGTTCCTTGTTCCAAATAAGGGAGTCTCATACATCGATTTGGTGTGTGGCTAGACCATGATCTTAAAATTAGATTATTACTATTATTATTTATATCCCTAGGCACATTATTATAGGGAGTGACTTGGGTTAGGTTTTGTCTTCCTAACCTAGGCACACCATATGGGTGTTACTCATTCTACTTTTGTATATTCTAACTTTTCTTGGTCTATGAAAGAATGGTAGGATGATTGTGTGAGACATTTGATTCTCTATTTTGGAGTTAATATACATATTGTGATTGTGTTGCAAATTCTTGGCTTAGCTTTTATTGTTTTCAGTTATCCACGTGCTTGTAGGTCTTACATTCTTTCTTGCAGTTTTGATAGCTCAAACAATTTTAAGCTACCCAGGGTTTGTAGGAGTGCAGAATTTGCTTTCCATGATCTTAGTTTTTAACACTATTTTCAATAATAGAGGACTAGAGCTATTCACCAATCAAACTCAAATTTGTATAACCATAGTTAAGGTTTTATGCATGACAATGTTGATTTATAGATCAAAGTTTACAATTCAATTTGAATCCCATTAACCTAATTTTGTGGTAATTTTCATAAACATTGATAAAATTATCTTATCTAGATTAAAAAAACAAAAATCCTCAAATTCTATATATATCCAACCCATGAGCTAAGGACAAAGGGCATCCATTTCAAAACCCAAAACATTTGGGATTGTCTCTTCACTATATATAAATAATAATAATTATATAGCAAGTCACAAAACAGAACTATGCCTCCAAAATGTCTTAACCTTAACAAGTCCTCTTAGAGTATGGGGACCAATTTTTTTTAGTAATTGTCGAGAAGGCCACGTTCTATGTTGTGCAAGCATCCTATAGTGCAACAATTAATGTTGGGGCTGTAGGGCATATCAATTCTTAGATTAAAAGTTCGATTAAATCCAACAACAATTAGTGTTGGGGTTGTAGGGATATCAACTCTTGGGGCTGTAGGGCATATCAATTCTTAGATTAAAAGTTCGATTAAATCCAACAACAATTAGTGTTGGGGTTGTAGGGATATCAACTCTTAGATTAAGAAATCTAAGAGTTGGATCAAATCGAACTATTGGATTAAGAGTTTGATCAAATCCAATTGTCTGTATCCTCACAACCACAACATTAATTGCTGAGTTGCTGCAAAATGATTATTTCACATGTAGGTTCTATAGCCAACTAGCCCCAAGGGTTAGCTCAATTGGTAAGACGTGCGCACACTCTCTCGGTACGGGGAGAGGTCACGGGTTCGAGCCTTGAGTCCTTCGGGGTTAGGCCNCCATCTACTAATGTGGGGAAGTATTGCTGGGTTTTCCGTGGAGATTTCTTCTGAAAAAAAAAGGTTCTATAGCCAACAAGCATTGATAACTTCAAAAAAAACCAATGAAATTAAAGTAGGTAACTAAAAAACCAATGAATTTAAAGATGAAAAAAGGAGAACATTGTACCTGGTCCACCATCTTGTGTTTGATGAGCTTATCTCTAAGGAGGATCTTGATGGCCACATTCTCACCAGTGTCTACATTTCTAGCAAACTTGACCTTGGCAAAGTTGCCCTCACCAAGGGTGCGCCCCAACTCATACTTACCCACACGAGTTTGTACGCTCTGCAAGCTCATTCCCTCTCAGTACACACAGTGCAAAGAAGAAAAAACAAGCTCGCTTGTGGCTGGATTAATGGCCTCTGGATCTGCACTCAAAGGACTGAATAGGATATGATAACCTCGCCTCTGGATCTTTGTCTCTCCCTCTGCCTGTTCTAACGCTAACGCTTACGATTGCAAGGCTGCCAGACCTGTGACTTTACGATATTCATCCTGCTAAGAATAAAACCGAAAAGAGGGGCTGGTGTCTCAGATTTCAAGTCCAAACACACAGACAGACAGACAATGACTTCCAACTGCTAAGTTCAACATATTTCTGGGTGCTATTGTGCCTTCAAACAAGGGATATATACAGTAATTTCCAGGATTTCAGAACCCAAACAGAGAACTGAAAGTCAAAACTCATTCATCAATTCAGGAAGAATCCCAAATCCCGGCGATACAGAGGCCCAGTTTCGAGTCTACTCCAGACTTTATCCAAACCCACCCGTCTCTCAGACTACTCAGACACCGCAGATGCAAATGACGTCGTGCTCGTTTGTTTGAAATCACGCCCGGGAAGTTCGTCTGTGAAAATATGTCAAAGGTTTTTATTTATTATTTATTTTTAAGTCGGCAGAGAAGTTCCAATTTTGTTACTTTCATAATTATATTTTCAAACTTCTTTAGGTTTAGAAATCTGAATATGTTGTCGATTCAACGATGAGTGTTTTTATTTTTATTTTCATAATTCTAATTTCAAACTTTTTAAGGTTTAGAAATCTACCTATATATTCAATGATGACTTTTTTTCACTTTCATAATTTTATTTTCAAACTTTTTAGGTTTAGAAATTTACATATATTATTAAAAAAAAATGTAGATTTATTAAGATTATTTAGAACATTTTTATTTAGCTTCTTAAATATACAAAATAAAAATTTATAGTAATTTAAATAAATATATATATATTTTTAAATCTTATAAGTTAGGTTGATTTTAGTGGAAGTTAATCATTAGCATAGATCCATCTTAAAAGGGAATCTATTAAGTGTCTATAGATCCATCTTAAAAAGGGATTTACCAAAAGGCCACATGAATCAAATTTTTGGAGGTGCGAACCCGTTTTTAGAATGCACATCTTCTACCCAATAAAAAGGAGTTACACATTCTCCTATTGGGTTTTAGAATACACATCTTCTAGACAATAAAAATGACACATTTCAGCTCTAAAATGAACACAAAAAGAGTTACACATCCCCTACTAGGTTGTAGAATGCATCTCTTTAACACAACCACCACTGTGGCCATTACTATCATTATCATCATCATTTTTAAATAATTAAGATAAAAAATAACTAAAATATTAATTTTATCTTATGTCTTGTACCTTCTTTGGGCCATATCATTTAGTAAATGTGCCTTCAAATTGTGGTTTACAACTACCTTCAAGTTGTGGTTTATGTAAAGTCATTAAGAGTTTTCTTTATTATGTTTATGCAATACAATTATAAAAATGGTTTCCTAGAAGAATTGGTGTATATCACAAAGCCTTTGGAATAGTTATAAACAATCGAGAAAGATTTAGTGAATATACCTTTCAATTTGTACCTTACGAGAGCTCTTGATCTAAGATTTTAAAAAGGTGAATGTATATCACAAAGTCTTTGGAATAATCATAACAAATCAAAAAGCATAAATGATAACAAGCATGATGTAATAAAAAAAATGATGGTGAAGGGTTCCATTTGAACTTAACATCTTTTTCTTTTCCTTTTCTCAACTATGATGTATCACTATTAATCATTCATAATAAGAAAATCTTAAGTCAACTTAAACATGTTAATAAAAAAACAGAATAAAAACTTATAAATTAATAAACAATTTCACTTTAATATTCCAATTTTTTCTTCTTTGAAAATGTATCACCCTTAACTTTTAATGAATAAAAAATATGTTAGATAAAAATCAAAATATTCTAAAGATTGTGATATTTAATAATTTAATTACAAAAACTGATTAATATCATTTTAAGATGTATCATTAGTATTCTTTTAATTTAAAGGAATCTATAACTAGACAAAACTATTTTTAACTATTATTAATAATATATTTGTAAATACCATATCTTCACTAAACATCTTTATAATCAAAACAAATAACTTTAATCAAATTTATATAATATTTAATAAATAATTATTTAAGTGAATAAACATGCGATATTTAATTATTTAATAACAATTTAGGTCATAAAGAAACCTTTTTCAACTATGTCATTTTGGACACCATATTCAAAATAAGGAGAGATTATTCAACTTTTATCTAGAAGGTACTAACTACATGATTTCCTTGATGGATGGAAAATGAGGTCATATCATTGCAATAACAATTGGGTCATTGTATTTTTGAAGGAAACGGGACAAGAATTTACCTTTGTCAATATTTATGGATCCTATCAACATAGAATTGCTTATTGGAGAAGCTTTTTCAATATGGTTTATTTGTTATGGATTGGGTGATTCTTGAAGGGGATTTAATTTTTTTCTAAGAAATCCAAATATTTGGAAATGCAATGCTTACAAGGACTTCCTATATGATTACTTTGTTAGGAGACTAGAACAACATTGTTTATATGACATATTGACGACCAAGATAAGGAAAACCTAGAGGAACATAAGGACAAAACTAGAAATAATTGCAAAAAGGACAATCATATTTTTAATTAATGAGGAAACCCTTCAGATGGCAGTTAGAATAAAAAAGTGGGTATGTATGGGAGGGAATCTGATCATTTCCTTGTCTTATTGGAAGTGATAATGGAGCAGGAAAACTCCCCCAACCCATTTAAGTTTAATTCCATTTGGATGGAGGATGAAGGGTACAAACAAATGGTGAAAGGAAGATGGATTCCCTACGATGACAATAGGAGAGAATATGTTGGGATTCAGTTTTTACAAAATCTAAAGAATATAAAAGCTGAAATTTTATCTTGGGTTGCCGAGAGGAGAAGGGAACAACAAGAAGAACTGAATAATATTGAGAATCTACTGAAAACTTTTCACTCAATCAATTTGGATGGTTAAAGAACCATGGAATAGAAAAATGAGATTGTGGAACTCGAAACAAAAAGAAGATAGACACTGGAAGAAAATGAGGCAACTTGGAGGTTAAAAAGTAGGGCAATATTGCTAAAGAAAGGTGATGACAATACACAGTTCTTTCATATGAAGACAGTTATGTTAAATAACTGTAACTACGGAAGATATTCTATTTTGTATTATTATTGTTATTACCCATTTCAGAGATGTTGTTCCTCCGGTTAGGGATGTCATTGATGTAATTGGTCATGTAAAGTCTTGAGGTAAAGCCTTTGTTGTAAGTCGGGTCAATAGTACCCACTAAAGTATTATTAAAATGTATTTTTGATTCTTCCAAGGAAAGTCGGCCCTGGCAGTAAGGAGAAGTCAACCTAATTGGGTTATTAGGCCTCTCAGTTGATCTATATAAATAGGAGAGGTGACTCCCTCATTTGGAAAAGCTTAACACTCAAGCAGTTGTGCTAGAGAGAGAAGAGACAGTCCATCTAGAGGAGAGAAAGCAGTCTAGTCTTGTTATTGGATCTTACATTGTTCTTGGGTGAAGTATATATAGAGGAAGTTTTGCTGGGTTTTTCCCTACAAGGGTTTCCCAGAATAAATATTTGTGTTCTCTTTTCTTCTTTTGTGCTTGTTATTCTTTCAGATATCCTTTTTTTTTGGTATAACAAATTTTAAAAATCTTAACATGGTATCAGAGCTAACTTGAAAGAAGACATTGTGCATCAGCTTATTTGACAATTCGACAAGCTAGGGTTTACTATTCCGGATACCTCCCTCCACAAGTCAGCTAAAAAAGAAGGTCCACTCAACTCTCCCTAGGAGGGCACATCTTTTTGTCGAAGCAGTTTTTCATTATGAGGATTTTCACTTTTTGATCTAACACTATTGCCGAGAGAAACTAGGGCATCAAAATTTTCAAGATTCTATCCTCAGAATCTAGAAAATAAATATACAATCTATATCTCCTTGGGGAGGGGCATATTTTCCTCCTCTTAGATCCACAAGTGATCCTAGTTGGAAAATTAGGGTTTCTTGGCCAAGCCCTAGGTCATCCTAAAGTTGGTTCCAGAAAAGGTCCTCAAACTAGTAAGTACTATCTCCTATATTTCCGATTGAGGTTCTCTTTATTTAAAGATGAAAAATAGTACAAAGCTTGATGAAAAGCTTGAGGGAGCAGAGAACTTTAGAGCATGGAAGTACAAAATCATGCTCATCCTTGAAGAACATGACCTAAATGGTTTTATCAAGGAAGATGTCAAGGACCCAGAAGGAGAATATGAAAAGGCCAAACACAAAAAGGATATGATCAAAGTGAAAAGGACCATAACTAATTCTATTAAGGATCAGTTGATCTCCCAAGTATCTTCAAAGAACACTCATAAAGAAATGTTTTATGCACTAACTAATATGTTTGAAGGGAAGAACATCAACAGAAGAATGCGCTTGAGAAATCAACTCAAGCATGTGAAGATACATAAGACATAAACCATACAATCATATTTCTCTAGATTATCTCATATCAAATAAAAGTTGGAAGCCATTGATGATATGGTTGAAGAAGAAGAAGTGGCGATGACCATTCTAAATGGTCTCCCTAGAGAATGGGATTCCTTCATTAGAGGAATATGTGCTAGAAGAAAGCTAACCAAATTCAACAAACTATGCGAAGAATGTGTACAAGAAGAAGGAAGGATAATCAATAGAGAAGAGAAGCTAAATGAAAATGAAGATCACGCTCTAGCTACACACACAAATAATGGTAAATTCAAAAGAAAGAGTCAAGGTTCATCTCCAGAAATCACCTAACTCTAAGAAGAAAACCATAAGGGATTACACATATTTTGAATGTTACTCATGCCATAAGATGGGACACATTGCTAGATATCGTCCTCTTAACAAAGACCATTCTTAGAAGAAGAACGGAAAGTACCATGCCCATGCAACTGAATAGAATGAATCAGACAAGGAAAGGATCACAAAGAATGAAGACTCTAGTGAAGAGTATGTCCAAATTTTAGCTTTCACAGGAGCAATCACTCATGGAAGTGACACTTGGCTTATAGATAGTGGTGCTTCCAAACATATGATAGGACATAAGGATTCACTCTCTTGTCTTACCCAAAAAGACTACTCTCACAAGGTACAACTTGAAGATTACTATCAGTACCCCATCGAAGGAATGAGAGAAGAATCTTACAAATTAAGAACTGGAAAGCTCATGAAGATGAAAGAAGTCTGATATGTTTTGGGTTTAAAGAAGAATATTCTTTCCATCTCATCTCTAGATAAGAAAGGGCTTAGAGTTTCATTTGTAGATGGTGAAGTACTTATGTGGCTGAAGGGGATAACAATAAATGATGCTACTGTAATCAGTGTCGAAGAAGGACTCTACAAACTGAAAGGACACATAGATTCAAATCTTACAAATAGCATGATCTGTCCATGTGAATTATGGCATAGAAGACTTGCTCATGTAAACTACAAAGCATTACCAATTGTGAGAAAGGTAGTCAGAAGTATACCAGATATCTAGATCGACCATGAAGGAGTATGTAAAGGATGTGCTCAAGTAAAGAACACCAAGAATCCATTTCCAGGTAGTAACAACAAAGCAAATGGGATCTTGGACATTGTACACTGAGATGTGTGCGGACCGATGTCAACTACTTCCTTAAGCGGGTATGCATATTATGTCTCCTTTATTGATGATTACTCTTGTAAGACTTGGATATACTTCTTAAAAGGCAAAGATGAATTATTTGGAAAATTTAAGGTTCTTGTGGAGAATCTATCTGAAAAGAAGATCAAGATCTTACGATCAAATAATGGAGAAGAATTCACCTCAAATGAATTCAAGTCCTTCTGTAAAGAAGTTGGGATTATGAGGGAGCTTACCATGCCATATAATCCACAACAAAATGGAGTAGCTGAAAGAAAGAATAGATCCATCATGGAAGAAGTCAAAGCAATGATCCATGATCAATATCTGCCTATGCATCTATGGGCAGAAGAAACAAGAACCACAACCTATGTCTAGAATAGAATTTCTCACAGTGCTCTTGGAAACAAAACCCCAAAAGGAATGTTCACTAGTGAAAATCGCGAAGCAAGCCACATAAAGATATTTGGTTTTCTCGTATACCTACATGTTCCAAAAGAGAAAATATCAAAGTTGGACCCTTTAGGAAAGAAGGGAATATTTGTTGGATACAATGAACAATCAAAAGATTATAAAATTTATATTCCATTATTCCGCCAAATCGATATCAGTAGAGAAGTTACATTTGATGAAGATGCAACCTTCACCAAATCTAGAAAGATCCTTGCAAATGAGGATCTCAAAGAAGAGAAGGAGCCTCCTAGAACCACAAAGGTTATTAGACCAAAAATTAGAGACATTGAAGAAGATCCTATACAAGAAGATCATGACCTTGCAGAACCTCAAGGACTTCTTGAGACACCCCAGAAGATGATATCAACAAAAAGAAGACCATCTTGGGCTCGTGATGTAATCAAGGAAGTAGAAAGATATGGTATACCAGAAGAAAGAAAAAGACAAAGAATCCATTCAAACTACATGGCACTAATGATAAATCTTGTTGATGAAGAACCCCCATGTTTTCAAGAAGCCTCGAAGAATAAGGAATGGATGTAGGCCATGATCGGAGAATACCAGTCAATAATAAAGAATGATGTTTGGGATTTGGTGCCAAGACCAAAGGACAAATAAGTAGTTTCTTCAAAATGGATTTTCAAAACAAAGCATTCAACAGATGGAAGTATTGAAAATTTTAAAGCAAGATCTGTCGCACGAGGTTTTTCATAGAAAGAAGGAATCGATTACGAAGAAAATTTTGCACCAGTAGCAAGATATACTTCTATAAGAACTGTCCTTTCCTTAGCATCCAAGATGAAATGGAAGCTACATCAAATGTATGTGAAAACAAATTTCCTAAATGGAGTCATAGAAGAAGAAGTATACATTGAACAACCACTAGGATTTGAAACGCACGACAAGGAAGCATATGTATGAAGACTAAAGAAAGATCTATATGGGTTAAAACAAGCACCCAGAGCTTAGTATGGAAGGATTGATGGATTCCTAATGAATTTGGGATTTACCAAGAGTAAAGGTGATTCCAACCTTTATTATAAGGTTGAAGATGATGGAATTATGATATTACTATTGTATGTAGATAATTTATTCTTAATAGGAAAGAAGATGCTCATAAGTGAATGTAAGAAGAGACTTGCAACAAAATTTGAGATGAAAGACCTTCGCACAATGCACTATTTGCATCTTGAAGTATGAGAGTTTCCTGATGAGATTTCCTTGAACCAAGGAAAGTATACAATAGAGATTTTGAAGAGATTTGGGATGTTAGATTACAAAGCAATTAACACTCTGATGGTGACAAAACTGAAGCTACTAAATGATGATTCTTCAGAAAGAGTAGATTTCACATTATATAGACATGTTATTGGCTCACTAATTTATTTGACAAATACAAGACCAGATATATGTTTTGCTGTGAAAACCTTGAGTCAGTATATGGTGGATCCCATACATGTTCATCTAGTTGCAACAAAACATGTGATGAGGTACCTGAAAGGTACATTAGATTGTGTACTTAGATATACAACTGACAATGAGTTCATATTATGTGGCTATACTGATTCAAATTGGACAGGAAATGTTGAAGATAGAAAGAGAACTTCACGATGTTATTTCAGTTTGGGATCAGGTGTGATGTCATGGATTAGCAGAAAGAAAACAAGTGTCTCCCTCAATACAACTGAGGCTGAGTACATTGTAGCACGCTCAGCCTGTAGAGAAGCAGTATGGATTCAAAAACTATTGGTAGGATTGTTTGATACTGAGCTAGATGCAACTGAGATATATTGTGACAACCAGAGTTGCATCAAGTTGACAAAGAACCTGGTATTTCATGATAAGTCAAAGCATATAGAGAATAGGTATCACTACATCCGGGATATGGTGCAGAGAGGAGATGTGAAGCTCCAGTATGTTCCTGCATAGGAATGAGTTGCTAATGTATTGACTAAGCCTTTGTCTTGTGTAAAGTTTGACCATTTTTGAGACAAGCTTGGTGTAGTCCGAAAGGACCTCCCTAGAAAAAGGGAGCGATGATGAGACTATTATTGAGGATGAGACGACAATAATGTGCCAGCACAAGACCAATGTGCCTACAAATGTTAATGAGATCTGACTTTCACTTGTGGATGATAATATCCTCTTTAAGGATGGTTTCATGGACAAGAACACTCTATTAAGAGTGGTCCTAACATTGATAGGCTGAGGATGGTACGCATTGATTGATTGGTCCTCTTTGAGGATGGTTCCGTGAACAAGAACACTCTATTGAGAGTGGTCTTAGCACTGATAGGTTGAGGACGATTCGTGTTGATTTAGTGGTCCTCACTGAGGATGGTTCCATGGAAAATAACACTCTCTTGAGAGTGGTCCTAGAAATGATAGGATGAGGACGATTTGTGATGATTGGTATTGCATTTACTTGCGGACGAGTTCCTGCATTTAGTTGCAGATGATGATCTTCTAGCATTTAATTATGCCATCAATGATTTCGATCAGTATTTATATACTGATAATGCAGGTGATACTCGAGATGATGCCAGAGATGATGATCGGGATGATGCCGGAGATGATGATGCTTGAGATGATGCCAGGGATGATGATCGAGAGATGATGCCAGAGATGACGATGCTCTAGATGACACCAGATGATAGAGATTTCTGTGATGATGATGTTCCATGGATGATGATGATGTTGATGTAATTTTGAAAACTTCCTATGACATATAGATTCACCAGTCAGCTGTACATATGTGTTGTTGTATTGTAGAATACCTTCCTTGTTAAGAGGGAGTGTTAAAGAAATATAACTGTGAAAGATATTCTATTTGGTATTATTATTGTTATTACCCCTTTCAGAGATGTTGTTCCCATGGTTAGGGATGTCATTGATGTAATTGGTCATGTAAAGTCTTGAGGTAAAGCCTCCGTTGTAAGTCAGGTCAATAGTACCCACTAAAGTATTATTAAAATGTATTTTTGAGTCTTCCAAGGCAAGTCAGACCTGGCAGCAGGGAGGAGTCGACCCAGTTGGGTTATTAGGACTCTTAGTTGATTTGTATAAATAGGAGAGGCACCTCTGTCATTTGGATAAGCAAAACACTCAAGCAATATCACTAGAGAGAGAAGAGACAATCCATATAGAGGAGAGGAAGCAGTCTAGTCTTGTTAAATTGGGTCTTACACTATACTTGGGTGAAGTCCATATAGAGGAAGTTTTGCTGGGTTTTTCCCTACGAGGGTTTCCCAGGATAAATATTTGTGTTCTCTTTTGTTCTATTGTGCTTGTCATTCTTTCAGAGATCCTTTTGTTTTGGTATAACAAATTTTAAAAATCTTAACAAATTATGTCTATCATAGGAAGAATTGTGAACTCTATATGGCATTTGGATGATGATGTAGGTGATATGGTGACAAGATTCAGGGATATTGTGGATGTTGGCATTGGTCATTTCAATAAACTCTTCCAGGAAGATGAAAGAGATTATGCGCCACAGATGATGAGAGTGATTGCAATATATCCCTCATATGTATTTGAGGAGCAAAATTCATACCTTCTGGAAGAGGTTACTTTTGAGGAGCTTATTAAAGCTAATCGCTCGATGTAGAAGGACAAAAGTCTTGGGCCTGATGGATGACCTGTGGAGTTCTTCTCTAGTTTAATGGAATTGTTTGACCAAGTTCTTCTTAGACTAATCAAAGAATCTAGGGTGAATGGTATAATCTTGGAAGATTTAAATGCCACCTTTATCTGGCTTATTCCAAAATATGATAGGGTTGGTATTCTAGAGGAATGTAGAACTATTTCTTTGTGTAATTGCATATACAAGTTGATTGCAAAATTCAATCCAAGAAGGATCAAGGGATCCTATCCAACCCTATCAGTCATGAACAATTTACATTCTTGACTAGTACATAGATTCATGGTGTTCTTGGAACTGCACAAGAAGTGTTGCACATAATTAAGTTAAAGAATATGTCTACAATGACTATTAAGGTTGATATCTTGAAGTCTTATGATAGATTCAACTGGATTTACTTGAGATTGGTTTTGCTTCAAGTTGGTTTTCAGCTACAAGCAATGAATTAGATCTTATCACGTGTTCAAATAGTTTCTTTTGTTGTACTGTAAATGTATATGCATATTCTTCTTTCAGATTGGGTAGGGACCTTTGACAAGGATTCCCTTTGGCCCCACTCTTGTTCATCTTAGTGGTGGAGGGTTTAAGTACACTTTTTCTTCAAGCAAAACAAAATGGATCTTTTAGAGGAATACTTATTAGTGGAGATGTTAGTGTAACCCATGTATTATTTGTTGATGACATATTGGTCTTTTCAAATGGGTCTCCGAGAGAAGTTGCAAATCTTCAAGGATTTTTGTCCCTTTTTGTTGAGGATACAAGTATGAATTTCAATGAGATAAAATATTTTATATCTTTCATGAATATGGATCAGGAATCCATTGATTGGTCATGTACATAGTTTGTATTTCCAAAAATTTGATATTCATAGTGGACTAAAGTATATGGGATTTGTTAAAATCAAATGCTTATCAAAGAAGGGACTGGGCATGGGTTATTGGTAAGACTAAGAAGATACTTTTACTATGATGCAATAAATGGCTCTCCAGGGGGGGAAGTTTGGTCCTAGTGAAATCTATTCTGGAGACCATACCAATGTACTAGGTGTTTGGAATATGTACCTACTAGCATATTGTATCGTATTAGGAAATTGAGTAATATTTTTTTTTGGAAGGGTAGTCAAGTGGGAACATATTTTCACTAGGTTGCATGGAACGATATAGCTTCGTCAAAGGAAATGGGTGGGTGGGGCCTAAAGGATCCTCACTGCTTTGTAAATGCTTTAGCTGCAAAAGGAGTGTGGAGAATTCTAAAATGAGAGGGGCTATGGGTGAATGTTGTTCACCAAAAATACATTTTCCCCTTAACTATTAAGGAATGGTTCAAGATTAGAGAGAAATCATATAGGAGTGTCTCTATTATTTGGAAAGCACTAAGTATGGATTTTTAAGTCATTGGGGATTGGTTGGAATGGAGATTTGGAAATGACAATAAGATAAGACTAGGACAAGACCCGTGGATAGGATTTGGATGGGCTCATAGGATTCCTTTAGCTATGGTTGAAGACTAGAGGGATCATTTTTATACCTAAATCCTGTCACCAACATGTGATAAGACCCTTAACTTCCATGTTTTCCCTTAATCCCAGCTCTTAGAGTGGAAACTTACTTTGTTTGTCAATTCTACTTGAAAAAACTCAGCACCGCGCTTTCCTTGTGGCCTATGAGTGGTACCTTGCTCAGCACCACCTGTATCCTATTTTCAAGAAGCAGTGCCACCGCATATGGTCTTTGGTCCAAAATCGTTTCTCATCTAAACCGCTCAGTCATAAGAGAAGAAAAGTGGTACCCTAGGTAAAATGGGAAAAAAAGAAGTTTCTCGAGGATTCTAGATCATGAGCCTCGTGTCCTCCCTTATCCCTCTCATTATGGGTTAGTTGGGCTTGAGATCCCCCATGGTAGGATCTTAGAGCCACCTCACCCACAATTCTCTCAACTATTCTTATCCATTAAGCCTTATAAATACAGGCTCATGTCCATAGTTGAGGGGGATAACTATAGAGGTATTGTTATGTTGTTGGATTAACCACTTAGCCCAAGTCATCGGAGAGCATAGAGAGCAAAGTTGGAGCTTATGGGGATGAAGTGTTTGTCTCGTGGAGATGCTTGTCGACACTAAGGCAACAATTGTAAGCTTCTCCATACATTCTTAATGCAAAGTTGATTTCCACCCCACATTACTATTGTTTTGATTTCACATGTACATGTTGTTAGATTCCTTAGTCACTAACATGGATAAGTATATGATTTTCTAGTAGCTTTGAAGTGTTTTCATGTTTGATATGTTTGTAGGTACACAGGTTCACTATTGAAGCAACATTCCAGGTGTCTACGACATTCAGGGAAGGTCTTCATCCTTTGTCGTTCACTCATTTGTTCTGGATCTGAACCATTCAGACCAGAGGAAAAACTTCTGTCCCCAGAAGGTGCAATATTCCTGAATACAAATCTGGCGACTCCACTAGGGAGCAGTGCATATCTCAGTTGATCTGATCTTCCTCATTTCTTGAACTCTTGTTTGAATCCAGGCTCCATCTCCAACTCTCTTTAGTCAGATTTACCACTTGACTCAGTGAATTTTGGTTTGAAACTTTTAGATCTGAATTATTTCAACTTTTTACACTCTTTTTTACTATCAATCCATCAATTTTTGCCTTGATCTAATCAATTTCTAACTTGATCTTTCATTCTGCTTTGTGTTTTGGTTCTATTCAGGGAACCGCTCATGCATTGTTAGCAACAAGCGGTGCCACCACCTAAGTCCCGTTATCCAGAAGTGGTGCTCATCCAGAACCGCTCTGTCAAGACCCCTCCAGCGCGGTGCCAGGTAGGCCTTGTTCCAAGACTACATTTTTCTCATTTTTTGCAAAAAATTGAGTTTGTTTGCTTTCAGCCCTGCATTGTCAGGCTTGTGTGTTAGAATCTGAATGCTCATGGTTTGAAATTCTATGGTAAAATATTGGTTTGATTGAAGAATTCAAAAGATAGACTAGGCTTGTTGATTATCCATTTCCTTCCGTGCTTGTTGGTTGTGATTGTGAAAGGAATTCTTTTTTGAAAAGATTAGTTTGTAGTGAGCTCTCTTTTCATTTCTGTTATAAAGACTGAAAGAAAAAACATTTGATTAGCATCTTGATTTCATTTTTTGTTTCCATAGAGGACTTCTTTTTGCTTGTTAAAACAAATTTTTTTTGACTGAGATTAGGTCATTATCATTATTGAGCATAAGACATTGGATATGTGATTAGCCTCACAAGATTTTAGGTTCTTTGTGTTCTTTTGTCTCTTTTGCATTAGTACTATCTCATCAAAATAAAAAATATTGTAGTTTTAAGTTAGATCTATCTATGTTTTAAGAAAAATCGAAAAAATAGAGTGCATATGCATGTAGTGTGCTTCTTGTTTTTCTTTTAGGAAAAGAGACTCTTCCCCTTTTGATTGCTTTCAGAAAATAAAAAATGAGTTTGGAAAGTGTTGCTTGTCTTTGATTTTGATTTGTTCAAGATAGTTGTTTGGAAATTTGTGGTTTTAAAACAAAAGAAAATACTCTCTTTCCCTCCCGTAGGTAGGCATACCAAGAACGGTAAAGTGAAATATTTGCATATGCATACTGCATGGTTTTACTTTTTCTGTCAAAATTCCATGCATTCAACTAACCGTCCACTTTAAAATTAACGGTAGTTATAGGTTAAAATTTACATAGCAATTTGAGTGATAGGTTAGAGATGTGTTCGGGCATCGTTAAGCATAGGAGCTATCGTTACTCATCCGCATTACATCTTGAGACTCACGCGGTTCTTCCACATACCATCGGTATATTGAACAACCTTTCACGTACCCTTGAGGTATATAGAAAGGTACTTCACATACTCGATTGTATATCGAAAGGCCCCTTGTGAGCGGTTATGCATTAGACATCTCTACTACCGATTTGAGCTCCCATGTACCTTGCGTATATCGGGAGACCCCACTAGGATACCTTATCCATCTGAGAAAAGCCCTTTGGCCATCTTGCTTGGAGCCATACACCGAAAACAACATTTGGGGAGATTACTACGCACGTACCCTTGAGGTATATCGTGAGTGGCACCTTCTTGACAATCTTGGCGAGAGACCTGACTATCTGAACTCCTCCTGTCATTTAAGTTTGCTTGTTTGGCCTATAGCTTGAGTAGGGAAAATTTTTGGTGTGTTTTCTAGTTTTTGATACCCTAGGTTAGATAGGAGCTGTACAAAGTGGCTGAGCTAAGACAGTCCAGAAGAGTACGGGGCTTGCCACCCAATTTTATTCCTGTTTCAGGAGAAAATCCAATGGAATCTATCGACCAAGGAGCTGCTGCCACCTCCCAAGTGGGAGAGAATGTGATTGCAGAAAGCGGAGGACCATATCCTTCACACTCGCCTCCCTTTGTCCAACAACCTTCTCAGGGTAATAATTCATTCCATTCTCCCACATAACGTCATGTTGATGATACTACCCGTCTAGATTATGGTCCCAATGCTCCATTTTGGGATACCTCTATAGGACAAGCCATTGCCTCATTTGGCACTCGTTTAAACTTTTCTAAAGAAGTTTCACCAAATGAAGAAGAACGTAGACAATAATAGGCATCTATTCTCCATGCACAGGAGATTGAAAAGAAAATAGATGACATATTGGGCACACCACCATCACGTTCCGCTGCTTTTCCTGTGGGATATTGTTCACTTGCCGATTCTATGAGACCCATTGAACCGATTCTAGATCGCACAGTGACTCCACATAACCTAGGTCAAACTACCAACCCCACCACCTCCCATATTATGTCTGTTCCCAATCCTCCCAGGTCTTCTGCACCCGAGGCTCAACATTCAATTCCTGTTTCGTCATTACCTTCTAGTGCCGGGGGGAAACCCCCAGCACGACCTACGTTATCTGGCACCAGAATTGTACCTAGTCAAGGAGATACCTATGGTATAGAGCAATCTACAGTTTATGTCCCTCCCACCCACACTAATGTGGTTAACCCCCCATTTAGTTCAGGTCAGCCCTTGGGGGCACAACCTATAACCAATCAAACCTCTTGGGGTTATGGTTATACAACAAATCAAGTACCTGTAGGAAACATTAATTATCCACCCAACCCTACATGAATGCCTTATGTTGGAATTCCATATCCTAGTAATACTTTCACGCCATGGGGGCAACCTAACTGGTCCTACATGCTAGCTATGGGGGGGATACCTATACATACTACGGGAGGTGCCAGAGGACTGCCTTATGGAGGTCCTCCCCCTAGGGGACCTAATGGTCCTGGAGGACCTGGTGGATTTCCTCCTTATGGTCCTAATGGTCTTGGTGGTCCTAGGGGGCCTGGTGGATTCCCTCCTAATGGCCCTGGAGGGTATGGTGGCCCTCCTCCTAGTGGTTCTGGAGGCTTTGGAGGTTTACCTCCTAGAGATCTCAGAGGGTTTGGTGGTCCACCTCCTGGTGGTCTCGGTGGTCCTGGTGGTCCTAATGGTCCTGGTGGTCCCGAAGGCCCTGGTGGTCCTCCTCCTGGAGGCCCTGGTGGTCCTAACGGTCTTGATCCCAGAAATCAACCCCCTGCAGGCAGATCTTCCGGTAGTTCTTCGTCACAACAACCTGTCTATCAGTCCACTTACGGTCCTACTGGTACTTATATGCCATATCAATATTACCAGTATGTGCGACCTAATCGTCAGTTACCTTTCCTAGCAACTTTGGACTTGCCTGATTTGTCCATGTTGATTAATTACCCCATTCGACATAACCCCTAGTGGCCTCCCATTCCGATAAAGTTACCATCAGACATTCCAAAGTTTGATGGGAAGCAGGGAGATGATCCAAAAAACCATGTCATGACATTCCATTTGTGGTGTTCTTCAAACTCCCTTATCGATGATTCAGTTCGTTTAAGACTCTTTCAGCGAACTTTGACCGGTACAGCCACGAAATGGTACATTAAACTTTCACAACATTCGTTTGTGGATTTTGGCTCATTGGAAACTGTATTTCTTACGCACTTTCATCTTCCTATTCGTTATGAAACAGGTACTGATCTCTTAACTTCTCTGCGACTGAACACCTCCACCCACATATCCGATCATATCCATGAGTGGAGAAGGCGGAGAAGACTTATTAAGGCTCCTATTTCGGATCAGTTATTAGCTGATTAGTTTACTAAATCTTTGTTGCCTCCAATTGCCCGAGATGTGGCTATGGGCGGTGCCATTACTGAAGAGCAAGCCATTAGTCGAGCCCAATATCTGAACTTGGTCTATTCCTAGTCTGGAACTTTGTATGACTTGATTCCTCAAGCTCCTCGCCCAAGCACCGATCCTGCAAAGCCACCAACAAAAGTCCCTGTTGATGGGATTGTTGGTTCAATCTAGTCCCCGTCAGTAGTAAAACCTGCGAAGCAACCCCACACTGCCACCCCTACTCCTTCGAATCCCAAGGTTTCCACCGAGGTCAATTCTATTCAGAGTATTCAAACCTCTAACAATAATAAAAAAGAAAGGTAAAAGTAAAAACAAAAAACCTGGAAACCAACAGGAGAATCCAAAACCAACCACCAATGATAACGATAAAGGGAAAAGAAAAGAAAAATATCCATGTATGCTATGCGGAGGTGATCATTTCACAAAAGAGTGTTCCCACCAGGATGAAATCACCCAATTTTTGAAAACTAATATCGCACCCGCAGTTCTCATGGATCCTTTTCCCTCTAAAAAACAACTGATAGACCACATGTCTAATCAAGGAAACTCTAGTTCTTCAGAGGAACTTCGCATGATGTCCTTGGATACCGTTAGTTTGCAAACTCAAAGTCAGAGTTACGACAAACCTGCAGATAAGAAAGAAGACAATTCTTCTTCAGGGAAAGCTCCCTCTACTGGTTCTCCTGACTCCTCGTCTATTGTCCCCCTAAACATCGAGAAGCCTACTCTTGATATGGTTTTGCGTCCACCCAAGAGTACTCTTAGGAAGGATATTTTTAACCCTAATTCCTGAGCTACTCAATTTTATATTGTAGTTGAAGATCTTGCTCAGGAACCATGTGCAATTCCCACCTTGGAAGTGCTCCAAAGTTGTCCTACACAACGCAAAAACCTGTTAACTGCGTTAGGAGATTTAGACCCAGACAATACTAATTTGATTCATTTCAATGTCGAGCACTATAAGTCTAGAATACCTCACAAAATTGCTTTCCAAATCATCACGAAAGTAGTCGGAAAGAATGTCTTTAGGACTGTCTTAGATGAAGGAGCTTCAACTATGGTTTTGTCCTTGTCTTGTTGGAAAGCTATCGGCTCTCCCGAGCTTGTAACATCACCTATGACTCTGAAAGCCTTTGATGGATGAGGTTTCCAGCCCCATGGTCTCATATCATCCCTTGCAGTCAATCTTCAGGGAAAAACTGTTTCTATTCAAGTAGAAGTAGTAGACACCCTGTTAGATTACAACCTCCTTCTAGGAAGAAATTGGTTTTACGCCATGACTGCTGTCACTTCGACGGTATTTCGAACAGTCCAATTTCCACATATATGGAGAATTGTCACCATTGACCAGCTCGATTTCTGTACGCCGGATGTTACTACCTCTACAGGTAATAACATCCATATGTTAGGCTAGTCCCCTCCTCCTTACCAGTCGATTGGGGTAGGGACGTTGAAGGATTCGTCCCTTATGGGGATTTTTTTGTCCACTCCTCCTAAAACAGACACATCGACAGTAAATATGATTGCGTCATTTGGTTATGAGCCCAAGGGCAAGCAAATTGTTGAGTCCACCTCATTGAGTCCGCATGAAGAAATGTACAACATCATTCAAAACCTTTTCGATGATCACACTGATGAACTTCATCTGGTGACTTCGAACCCTTACCACTTTCCCTACTAGTTAGAGCCATCTCTTCCTATTCTGGATTATCTCTCTGAGACTTTTCCTTCTGACGAGTCCATTATGGAGATCATGAATACAAATGAACCTATCTGGGAGGATCACCATCATAGATCCTCGTTCCTCCCCAACACCAGTTCGGTAGACTATGACTTTGCATCCCTATTTTCCACTGATATTGTCAACACACCTCAAAGTACTATATTGTTGTAAGACATAGATTCTGAAGGAAACCTATGCAACATTACTCAGACAAATCCGATTGACATATCAGCCAAGCCTGGTACCATCGAGCATGTTCATGTTGGGCAGAACTGCTCAGCAAAAGAATCTGAAGCATACAAGGCACTTTTCAAAGAATTATGTGATATTTTTTCCTGGTTTTATGAAGAAATGCTAGGGATAGACCCATCCATTGTGGTCCATAAAATTAAAACCTATCCCACTGCTAAACCTGTCAGGAAAAAACTAAGGCAAGTCCATCCATGGAAGGCCATAGCTATTAAAGCTGAAATAGAGAAACTTCTCAAAGTTGGGTTTATTTATCCCATACCCCTGACGAAATGGGTATCGAACGTTGTCCCTGTCAATAAAAAGCAGGGAACCATTAGAGTCTATATCGATTTTTGAGACTTGAATAAAGCTTGTCCCAAGGACAAATTTCCTACTCCACACATCGATCATATTGTCGACAACTGTGCCGAAAGTGCCATCTTCTCATTCATGGGTGGATTTTTTGGTTATAATCAGATTGAGATCTTACCCACCGATCAGCACAAGATGACATTCATTTGCTCATGGGGAACCTTTTCATATAGGAAGTTACCATTTGGCTTAAAAAATGCTGGAGCCACTTTCTAGCGTGCTATGTCCTATGCGTTTCATGATATTAAACATATTGTTGAACTGTATCTTGATGACCTTCTTGCTCATTCACAGTGACGGGAGGACCACCCTGGTCATCTTAGAGACATTTTCTTGAGATGTCATCATTATAATATATGGCTCAATCCACATAAATGTTTTTTTTGCATTGAGACGGGATGCTTGTTAGGTTTTGTGGTCTCTAAGGATGGCATCCGGATAGACCCATTGAAAATTGCCGCCATTTTAGCTCTCCCAGCCCCAACCATTCTTCTCGAACTCCAAAGTTTGAAAGGGAAGGAAAACTTTCTCCGTCGTTTCGTGTGCAATTTTGCAGAGAAAACCCACTGTTATATGCGTCTCCTTAAAAAGGACACCCCGTTCTTTTGGGATGACCAAGCCCAACGTGCCTTTGATAATCTCAAACACGCTCTAACTCATTCACCCGTGATACACCCCCTAGATTATTCAAATGATTTTCTCTTATATATTGCCGCCTCCACTACTACCATCGCTATGGTTTTGGTGCAGGAAAATATCGACCGTCAGGAGCATGTGATTTACTATGCTAGTAGGAATCTTATGGATTCTGAAACTCGATATTCACGCGTGGAGAAATTAGCATTTGCCACGGTCATTGCTATTCAAAAATTTTGTCACTACATTTTGCTCCGCACAACCACTATATTGGCAGAACAGAACCCTATGTATTACATCCTGACTCGTCAGGTGCTCAGGGGCAAGTACTCCTGATGGATAGTCATACTACAGGAGTTTGATTTGGAATTTGCCAGAGCCACATCAAAGAAATCCTTGGTCTTTGTCGAGCTCATGTGTGATCTTCCCTGTGTTTCGATGGAATATGAGCCCAGTGATTCATTTTCGGATGAATTCCTATTCCTGATAAGCACTACTGACCCATGGTATGGAGATTTTCTCATTTATCTCCAAACACAAAGATTTCAGCCAAATCTATCCCGTGACGATCATCGTCGTATCCGTCACCATGCAAAATACTACCTCATATTGAATGACACCTTGTATAGACATGGGATCGATTTCATTCTCCGGTGATGCCTCACCCATGAGGAAGTTGAACAAGTGTTGAATGATTGCCACTATGGAGCATGTAGCGGTCATTTATCTTTGATGGATACAGCCCAGAAAATCCTTCGCACTGGCTAATTCTGGCCTTCAATATTTAAGGATTGTCATGAGGCTGTCAAGAAATGCCCTCCATGTCAACATTTTTATCTGAAAAAGCGCACTCATCCTGCTCCACTACACCCCATCATTGCCGTTGGCCCATTTTCCAAATGGGGGATTGATTATATGCATTGTAAGCCTACCTCAGCCGGGGGGGGGAGGGGGTGGTTACATCATTGTAGCCATTGACTATTTTACAAAGTGGGCTGAGGCGATACCTACATATGCGGAAGATGGTAAGACTGTCACTCTCTTCCTGTTCAATCATGTGATAGCTAGATTCGGAGTCCCGCAGTCCATAGTTACTGATCACGGATCACATTTCCATAATCAAATGATGGAGGAACTAAGTGCCAAGCTAGGTTTTCGCCATGAAAACTCTACGCCCTATTATCCACAAGCTAATGGTTAGGTAGAGGCCATTAACAAAGTTTTGAAAATGATGCTTCGTCGGATGGTTGGAGACTATAAATCCAACTGGAACCATATCCTTTTCTTCGCTCTTTGGGCCTACAGGACTTTGGTGAAAACAACTACTGGTTTCACACCTTTCCAACTTGTCTATGGAATCAAAGCTATCTTGCCGATTCAATGTCAGATTCCATCTTTGAAACTTGCCGCCGAACTTCTCCCAGACACTTCCACAGAGGAAAAGAGATTTTTATACTTGAACAACCTTGACAAAACTAGGAGAGAAGCTGCCTTGGCTAATGAGGCACACAAGAAATGCATCAAGGCACAGTATTACATCCTAGATTGGCATATTTCCCATTCGTGACATGAAAATCAAACATGGTTCATTATAAATAAACAATTAAAGACACAAAAAACTCATGTAAAATACATTCACCATTTGAGACGTATAAACACCAGGTAAAAGTCTATATATATATATATGAACATGTTTTACAAAAAATAGGTCATGAGACCTCATTTGAAGCGCGTAGGATTTCAAGTAAAAATCACCATACAAAATCCTAAAGCTATCATCTTTCAATGGATACATCATGCACACATCATCTAATGATGCTCGTGGTAACACATCACTGCCCGGGCTACTCTAAGTAGTAGTCTGCTAAAACAACCTGGTACTCCTGCTGTAGGTCTCTGATACCTCAGAGGGAGGTCATCAATGGAAGCATCAGGGATGTCTAGGGTCAACCTCTCTAGGTTTTCCTCTAACTCTCCGGTCACATCGTCACCCTGCGGTATGAAATGGGCTCCAGATCATCTATCCAATGGGGAAGCTCCCCCAAGTCATGTTGCTTAGACGTCTGCATAAAAATATTCAAGTCTCATTTCTTAACATAAAAAATATACAACATCAAAAACATAAAAACACTATTTCCATTTTAGGGTCTTTTGCTTCTTATCGATATCACCCCACTATCCACCAGGTGGGAGTGGTAGGTCAGGGTCACCGCTGAAGTCAGTGCATGCATATGCATAATCCTCCACTATGTGGAGCTGATCTCTCAACCATTGAAAGAACGGGTCACTAAACTTTACCTTCCCCCTGCTCGCTCTAGTATGGGCCATAATTTGGACCCACCTCTGCATGAGAGGGTCCCGCACTCTCAGCTCTGTAAAGACCACCTAGGGTTTCATCTGTGGAACCCGCTCGAAGAAGAAACAAGCTATAATGGAACCGAAACCAAATTGCTTCAGTTCCCCCTGCCGACACTTGGTCAGCTGATCCTTGAAGATCGGAAGCAGAGCTTCCACCCAGTTAAAGACTGTAGGTGCCATGGACTCTATGGCATAGAGCATATGTGCTCTAGACGCCTGGTGCACTCCTTGGATTCCTGCCACTCTCTGCATGGTAAACAATACAGTTCGTAGAGTTCCATCCATCACTGCTTTTATGGGGATTTTCTTCCCCGATGTCCTTGTCCCAGGGATACAGTGACGGTCTATCAACTCTTGTGTAGTGATGTCCTTTCCATGGGAACTAGTCAGTGAGATGGGAGCACCCCATTTCGAAAGGCTAGTCAGGAAGTAGATGTCCTCTACCTCAACTGTCAAAATATGAGCACCAACCTTGAAATATTGTTGCTCCGGATTCCACATTCAGAGTATATGCTCTAGAAATCACTCATGCGATACCATACTAGGTGTGTAGAAGAATTTTAAGAGTCTGCAGTCTTTTAATGCGTCTATGCAACCCGCATTTCATTCGGCGAAGGCGTCATCATTATCATGTTGTCTCTCTTTCCATATGACCATTTTTGATCAGCAAGAACCTACCAAAAACAATCACAAGACTCATTAGAATCATTCTTAATCATCCAAATCAATTGAAATGAGCTAGTTTTTCTTGTGTGACTATTTTTACTTCTCCACGGTCAGCACCGCCTGTGCCCCGTTGAGGATAGGCGGTGGCACCACCTGTGTGCTATGTTTTCACAGTGGTTCTAGCAAGGTACTACTTATCCCACAAGGGATAAGAGCGGTGCCTTCTCCCATGATTTTATGGCTTGCCATACAAGTCCAAAACACCATTAAAAATCAAATTTGAAGCCATAGAATGAAAGAGTAGGGTCTAGGCTATTACCTAGAACTGACGGTGCTCGAATCCGACGGTGGAAACTATCGATATCAGTGACTAAAAATATGGCAAGGAAAGTGCTCCAAATGCTCTCCACTATGCGTAAATAGTAAAATGTTTTGATTTTTTATTATTTACATGAATTTTATACACATTTTTGGGTTTGACATGCTATAGTTGTGTTTTAAAATCATTTATTATTCAAAATCTATCAATTGTAATCCTTTAATATCAGTTATTGGGGCATTGTTATACACCTGAATGGCACCTCTCCGTCCGAGTGCTGATATCCCTCATGTCGGCACACAAAAGGACACTTATGGATTGAGGTTGCCCATATTCACTATACCTTGGATTATGATGAAGTACATTCCCTATATACCCAGCTGGTTACTTTGCCATTTTGCCATGTTGAGTTGTATTCGCGACTCTCTATATTGACAACTCGCGCATCATTCGCGAGTATCCTATACAGCAAGTCACGAATCCTTGTATTCGCGGGTTGCTCTTCTATATAGTCGCGAATCATTCACGGGTTGCTATACTACTGACCCGCGAATGGTTTCCTCGACATTAAAACATAAAACCACATGCTAATGGAAGATTAGTTTACTCATTTAACTTAATCTTCTTAACTGCTACAACCTCCCTAACCTTCGAGAACTGCCTCCTTTCATTCATATAAATAGAGGCCTTGGGGAGGGTGTTTGATAGTCATACTGGGAGAGCAAAGTTATGCTGGTGGATTGTCTACAGAAATATTTGGAGCAGAGAAACTCAGAGTCCTTTGGTGACAGAGGAGTCCTTGCTCAGACATTGGGTTGTAACCTAAACTCTCTTCTATTATTGTTAATAAAGATATTACTTCTTCCATATGTGTTTCATATCTTGTAGATTGGTAAATGTTTACATTTTAATATGATATATGATTTGCCTAATCTGCATCTATATATATGAATCATTCTGTATGTGGAAGAGTGTTTATTAACAGGTGAAGGAGGAACTATCCTGGAGACTTTGGAAGTGGATCAGAGAGGGAGAATATAGCAAGGATCAGCCTTCGTATAATACAAGTAAGCCCTTCTACTTTCCTATTTCCTATTTTGTGCTTTTAGAGTCAAATTGTCTGCAAGTAATGAGTATGTTGGTAACCCCCCAGACCTAGGTTATTAGGTGAATTATCCTGTACAACAGAACTGGCGACTCCACTGGGGAAGCCTAGTCTGCTTTAGGTCTTTTTCTGTTTCCTGACCAGTGTTTGCTTGAAGTTTGCTTGTGGTTCGTATCCTGCTTCTTAATTACTTCAGCATTTGAAAGTCTGGGTCCTTTTTCTCTTTTTTTTTGAGAAATTTTTATACCCATTCGCGGGTTGTCCTTCTGGACAGTCGCGAATTTTGAGTTGCATTTGCGGGTTGTTCCACTGAACAGTCACGAATCATTCACGACTTGCACTGCTTGACAGTCGCGAGTACTCCTGGAAACTGGGATTTTTTGTGTGAAAGTTTGCTTGGTCTTTTTCTTGTTATAATTCCTGTTTTCTGAGAAGATTTTCTTTAAGAATGCTGTAGAGTTGTTTGAATGTTTCAGGTGATCACATCTTAGTGCTTTTGAAAGCCCTTGAGTCCTTTTTTACTTGTTTTATTTACTGTTTGCATATTGAAGTTTTTGGTCTGTTTGGGTTGTTGGTGAGAGTGCCTGAGTCTAGATCAGTGATCAGGGTCTTAGACTCTGTCCTTCCAGTCTGATTTCTGTCAGTTATTGGTTTGCACTTGCCTGTTTAAAGTCTGCATTGATTTTGTGTCAATGTTTGCACCCAATATAGGGTCCTAGCCTGCTTTTCTTGCTGGTCTTTTGGTCCTGTTTTCCTGATTACTTCAATTTGTAGTTTTTATACAGTCCATAAGTATCAAGTTTACTCAAGCAGTGCATTGTAGATGCATAGTACTTTTTTTGAGCATTTTTTAAAGTGAAAAACAAAACATAGTTAATCTTTTGCATTGTAATTTTTGCATAAAGTAGTGTTTGTTTCAGTTTAAAAAATATTATCTCAGAAAAATACAAAAACATAGGCTAGTTTCTCTTATTAAGTGCTGTTAATTCATCAATACATATCTGAAAAAATGAAAAGAAGTTTATTTTATAGTGATAGTTTGCTTTAAATGCACTTTTACTTTCATTTATTTTCTGCTGAGTCAAAACACCATACAGTCCATCACTTCCACTTCCTTTGAGTAAAGAACAACCTTTAAAATTAACGCATAAAATTAAAATTTATTAGTAAGTTTTTATTTTTAGGGCCTTTCACCTACTAGCTTAGGCTAGATTTGTGGGCTAGGGAGTGTAAACTTCCCACAAATTATAAACTCAGATGTAGTGGACTATTCATTAGGTAAATCCTTGGTTCTACCGCTGTATCTGGGAAGC
>LPNX010874579.1:0-17053 GCA_001517045.1 Pseudotsuga menziesii
CACAATAAAGCACATCTACATTTAGGACAAAAAGAAATTACCAGTAAGATCCTCCATGTTGGCAGGTTTGATATCTATAATGTTGTAACTTTCATTGCTAATTTCCATGTTCCATAAATTAATTCTTAGGTCATCAGCTGAAATGAAAGTTTCACCATCACTGGAAAATATGAAACAAGAATTAGGTCAAGTGGTTAACATCTGTCAAAAAATTAAAACAATAAACAATACACATGAAAGAAAACAAGCATTTTGTCCCATATAGTTCAAAGTATTCCAGGGAACAACATAGATGATAGTAGAGATGCATAACATAGAGTAAGTTTCCCCCATAAAATAGAACTAGTGTAGTTCCATGACATGTCAATAGACCCCTTTATGCTGAAACAAATTTACCAAGCAATTGGCCAGTTTATCTTTGGAATTCAATGAAATAATATCGACTCCTTTGTAGTAATGATAAACAACCCTTAGACCTCTCTCTTAGGTATGGGCATTTCCCATTAGAGGCTAGATATTACCAGATATCATGCCTTAAGTGATGGAAACATCCCTCACAACCAACAACATTGTTTACCTGCGAAGGAAACAACCCAAAACAAGTCAAAAATCCAAACAAAAGAAATTTAAATAACTGACAAAAGTTAAGCAAGAATTAAGGATTACAGCTTACCATAAATTTCTACAAAAGACTGAGTAGCAAAACCAGAATGAAGTCTTCCCCTACTTCAATACCATGAATCTGAAGTGAAATTTATCTCAACAAGGTTTGAACTCACAGCATGAGTACAAGACCATAGAATATAATTCACTAAGGAGTAGGCCAAAAAAAACTCAAGCTCCTCATCTTGGGATGGTGTTAATGGGTGTAGTTATCAGACCATATCACCTTGATAATAGTGTTACATTCTTGGCAAGATGGATTTCTATTTGGTGATTGTAGATAGAGATGATGACTGAGTTTGATTAGCACACTTGTGGATCGATTGTGCTTAATTGTAGTACTTATGGACAATCTTGTTGATGATTGATGTTTGGCTATAGGATGTCCTAAATTCAAAGTTCAAGTAGAGAATAAAAGAGAAGAGAAAATAGTCTCGACATGGACTATTGCAGTGGTTGCATTCGTGGATTCCAGTTTGTACCTATCTTCCTTGGTTGACTTAGTTCAATGAGGTTAAATACCATTTGCCCAGTTGGTTTCAATAGACCTCATTCTCCATGGTGCAATAAAAGGTAAAAGCAATGCACATTCATTTTTCATGGAAAATCAAGTACACCAAAAAAAATTAGTAAGAACTTGAATAATATCTAATTGGAGAGGTCTGCTCTGTTTGCCAAGTAATAATTAATGATCATAAATGCAACCATTATCATTAAAACCAACAAAAGGATGCCCAACCCTGACATGAAGAAACCACATAAACCATAACTTCTTGCGCACGCCTTGGATAAGGGGATCTCGTTGCAAATATCAGTCATTTTTATTTAGCTAATTGGATGTCCATGAGATACTTGAATATGTGATTCACCATTAAGAGGCTTTTTTCCAAAAGTATCTTTAATCTCCTCTCAATAGATTAGTTAAGAAATCAAGGTTGGTTGGCTGAGAACATTTTGTCTAGTCAAAAACTTGCTAGCAGAGATATTTCTACTGGCATTGAATGTTCCAGTTTTGAGGATGAGAAGTCAGAGTCTAACTGATGATCCCATTGGCCATAGTTGATTCTTCGAATGTTTACAAAACTCACCAGGTTTGTCTCAGACTCATGATTTAAAAATCCTTCACATAAAACAAGCCAAGATCACTCAGTGACAAGTCAAGCTCACTCCCCATAAATCTGGCTCATCAATTGCCAGCTCCACTCGCAAGTACTCATGGGTCAAACTATTTTTTATGGGAGAAAACATGTATTGATGTCTATAGTGGTAGAACCCATACAGCCATGTTTACAAAATCCCAAATTTACAATCATAAACTCAGCAGAAATATATTCAATACTATAAGAGCCTTCAATCCACAAAACATAGAAAACTAGCTAATACTAAGTTAATATAATCCTGATCCATACATAGCCTCAAAACTATAAACTAGACAAAACATTACAAGATAATTTTGGAACAGAGATTGCCCAACAACTCTCATTTGACAGTCAGATGAGAATCTTGCTTAGTGAATCATTGGCAACCGAATAGGTCATCCACCAAGAGCTCTACTTCAACGATAGTTGCCTGCTGACAGCTGGGCAAATTGTCCATAATAAGTTCCAGATTGATAAGCACTTTCATTTTGAATTCTCCATCATTTTACCATGAATCAATGATGCTCTCAATTCCAATGTCAACCCCGATTGGTACAAGGCACTGCACATTTCCTACTTAAACCAGTTCTCAGCCTCATCTCTCTCTCCAATGTGGGTCCTAATATTTTTTTAAAGCACCTAATCAAGGCCAGGGGTATCAATTTAGATCCACCCTGTTGATCAATGAATCCATTGAGTGAGGTTCAAGCAAAAACTACTGTCTGCTGTACAATGTACCACCTTGACTGCTTAAAGACTCATCCAAGGCTGGCCTCAACATCGAGATTGATGCTCTAGAGAATAATGATGGACATATAGCAGGGTATCACAGAATGGGGAGAAAACACATGACAGAGAAGGGTAGGAGGGACAAGGCAGAGCCAAACAAGGGCAATGGGGAAATAAACATAAGACAGTGAAAAGCAATATAAAATAAGTCAGGTGAATGGTGGGAACCAATGAAAGGCTCTGTTAGCCTATAGACAATCCGCAACTTGATTGGCCTTCTTTCTCAAACATAAAATTTACACTCCCAAACATTTGTTAAAACTAGATCCAACCACAACATACAGCTAAGTTTTTACAAGTTATCCACGCCCTGAAATCACCATCAAAACTAATTTCTTAATGCCTTGGTTGAGAGACTCCCTCATCCCTGTGCTAAGAGCTAGAAGTTTAGCCCAAATGTTAGTCTTAGCTTCTCGGAATGCATAGAAGATTCATTTATGCAAGGTTCATGGTATCTGTATATCCGAATTAGTCCACTAGGCTACAGTTGCCATTAGAGGCACCACCACAAAGTGAATTTGGCCATTGGCAGTGGATACCATGGTAGTTTTTGGATCACTATTGACTCCTCAAAGTTCTGTCCTGTTAGCAGTAGTAGGTAAAATAAGACATCAAGATTATCCCTGAAGAACAAGAAAGAGAGAAAACTCCAAAAATATATAACCATCGTGACTTGCTCTGTTTATTCTCAAATTTACAAAGCAAAATATAAAATAAGATTGACACACTATGAAGCTAATAGATCACTCTATCAGATATTGATGTTAAGGAAGCTGGTGCTTTGCCATGGAGTCCTGAATTAGGCAGAGACAAGTTGCTTGAAATTGAATACTTCATAAGTTTTAGCAGAATTTTGCGCCATAATGTTCATTTTGACCAAACATGATGAGCATGTAAACTCCTAAGAAATGGAAGAATTACCCAATAACCCAAAAAATAACAGTTTCAAAAGATCATGTAGAACCAGTTACGACCTACTATTTGCTTATACAGATAAATGATCCCTTATATTGGAGAGAGGGGTCATTGTATGGAGCAAGGCATACTGCATCGTTCCAGAAGATCCAATCATACTTGGGCAGATTCTTTCGGACTGCCAGGATCTTACTCCAGCTGGGGGGTCTGTTCTTATCAACAATATTGCTCTCATCAATAAAATCATACCAATGTCTGTCAGCATGGCTTCTTTTGTTGGGCTCAACCAATTTCATAAGCCCCTGAAAGGACCTTGCAGGAATGGTCCCAGACTCATCCGAGCAAGTCACCATCGCAATCCTAAACCTCTTCAGACTGTCCTTGTTTGCAGTTGAGGTCTCAAAGCACTGCCTTCCTAGATTGTTGGCCCTTAACAGAACAATCCCGGTGCCATGTACCAATAACAAGGACACAATGAAAACAGCCAACAGACTGAACATAACAGGACAAAAAACCCTCTCTGATAAGATCCAGCACCGGTGCTTTATATCCGCCCCCCCCTTGAACGAATCCTGCATAGTGATGCCTATGTAACCCCTTGAAGAATGCTTCCCACCAGGTGAAATCCAAACCCTCCTCTGCGGACAAAGGGCAGAAACCCCTCCCATTCAACAAAACCCTATAATGGCATGGATATTCTATATGTTAATAAGATTTTATAGTCCATTCAAATCCCTCTAGTTTGAGTTCGCGACAACAACAACCTCACAAATTTCCTGACTACCAAAGAGTTCCCAAATCATGGGGCATGCAAGAGACTTGTAATCCCTAATTAAAACAAAAAGCTGAAATGGTGAAAAATTATTGGTTTGGTTCCCCCTATATTTGATAATTATCTGAATAAAACTCAGGGAATACGGTGGGATTGTGGATATTGTGATCCACCAACTTAAATTGCTCCACATAAACTTTCAAAAGCTCATATTTGCTAATATGCACCCGTGGGTCAAGTGCCTCATCTAGGCAGACCAGGTTTTATACCTCAATAACGGGGGCCTTCTTCCCTCTTGACTTATTCTTTTGGGCAGTGTCCCCTGCCATGCCTTTCCTGTGATCGGTACTGTGTGCATCAACATTATTTTTATGCTCTAGTACCATATTTGTATACCATATGCCACCTTCCATAGCTCTCGCTGCCCACAGGTTGAACCTTGTCAAAGGATCCACCCTACAACAAGGACAACAAAAGCAATAGGTAAGGCAAGGGATGCCTAAATAAAATGGTGGAAGCGATAACAGAAGCATGCAGAGATAGCATAACACTACTAGCCGAAAGAAAGAAATAAAAAGATTTGTACCAGAGGTTTGCTGAGATTTGTATCAGACTTCTGCTGGTCCTCCGATTCTTCCTCCTCCGTTTCTTGGGTGCTTGGCAATGGTGAGAGTGACCCCATAGACATTTGAAAATGGTAAATGAGAACAGGGGTTTGAATGATAAGAGCCGACATTCAATACGACCAATGTATGCCACCACGATAGCACAAATCACATCAAAGCACTTTGTATTCTTTTTTCCAATTGACCAATTTGAAGCGCCGTCGCTTAAGCGACACTTAAGCGACGGGTAAATGAGAAAAGGGGTAAATGAGAAAAGGGGTTTCTTTGACCAATTTGAAGCGCCGTCACTTAAGCGACACTTATGAGGAAATCCGTCGCGCTTATTGAGCCTAGCCGTCGCTTAAGCGACGCTGATGACCACAATTTCAAATTTTTTTTTATCTTTGTGATTTTTGGTACAGTTAAAAGAAAAAATCCACGCGCCGTTGGAAGTAACCGTCGGATTTTGGATCGAAATGTAGTAGTGCCTGGACGAAATTTTCTCTGGCATATCGTCTGGCCAATCGGTCCCTGTCAGGTGCTGGCAGTATCAATCCCCACATCAAATTATTATGATCCTAACTTGCGATATCAACCATGATGCTTCCATGTTCATTCCTTGCACATAATCTCAAACTCCTTTCTTACATAACCTCAAACTCCTTTCACTAGATATAGAATTTTTGTAATTGATGGGGATCCCCTCCCATCGACGATATTCCTCGATGGGTGAACTGGTGTATACAATATCAGTTCATCATCTAAGACAGAAGCAAACAACAACATGCTTAGTCAACTGAAAGCCACCATACAAACTGTCTATATGCTCACATAAGATTATAAAATATGCATCTTAAACCAAAACCAAAATTAGAGTTTCGGTGATCAACAACTATGAAGATCAATCAGTATTGTTTCAATTCAGACCTAGCTGAAATAACGACTGACTCCTGAAATTGTCAACGTTGGCTGCACATTGGAGAAAATACCATACGTTTATCTATATCCACTCACAAATTACAGGCGTATTAGGTTCTACTATATCCAATCACTATCTAAAACTTAGCTAAAAACTTGCCAATTATCCACACATAATTCCACCAGATTTACATGTCAATACAATCACAACAACAAAATAGTTACTTGTTTGGTGTCTTTAACTTATAGGATTTAAGTCAGTGCCTCTTCATCATACCTTCTTGTTTGTTGAGTGCTTGGAATTATTAGACACCATCAATGGTAGTATCTAATAGAAATGGTAATGAGAATTGGTCTTCTTTAGAGGATGTCCCCCAGCTTCTCCCACGTAGCAGAGGTTGCATGGAGTAGTGAGCCATTGTCGAGTGGTCTATTAACTAATCCTGATCTGTCGGACCTCAACTTGTGTGCATTAAAAGTTTGTGTTAAAAGAATGCGTTCAACAGGTTAATTAATGGAACAACATTAACATAAATTAAATACTGAAAACAGATGGAAAACAAACTGATAAAAAGATATAAAGAAGCACAGAATCAGAGCATCACAAACAGAAGTTGATAATGGAGTTCACCCCCTCCACTGGGCTATGTCTCCAGGTCCCTCTCCAATGGGTACCGATCCAATTAATCTTTTAAAAATGGTACAAAATGGTTCTGGAAACAACTTCAACAACTGTAAACAGAATGCTGTACAAGATCTTTAAGACCTTTCTCTCGAAATCACAATCAGCCTTCAAAGATAAAGAAAGCTAAAATATAACAGATAATGTCGACTTCTACAGCACAACATCTGGACACTTCGCAGCAAAAATGATCTCTAAGCTTCTCATAACAGAGAAACGATACTCTGCGCTACAAAACAATTCTCCCCCCTTCTCGGTGGCCAGCCTCCTCCATTTAAGAGTTCAGCGGGAGGGATCAGTAATCGATTCGATTCCATCATCTCAGCTATTATATTTTTTTATTTATTTATTGTTACAACCATACGTTGAACCATGCAATTCGGCCAAGTCACTGCACAAGCATTATGTTACCACGACGTTCCATATTCCCGAAACGTGGCAACTAACTCCACGCACAGGTTGATTCACAACACGTTGCAATGACCGTTACGCACATATGTTGCACCATACCATAGCATCACACGTAACGTAACCGTTTGATGTCACCACTAACTTCGCGATGTCGCAGCAAATCTGTCACAGCAGTGTGAAAAGTCTATCGTAGCTAAATCTGTGTCACAGCTAAGTCTGTCACAGCTAAATCTGTGTCACAGCTAAGTCTGTCACAGTAGTGTGAAACGTCTGTCGCAGCTAAATCTGTGTGGCAGCTAAATTTGTGTCACAGCTAAGTCTGTCACAGCAGTGTGAAAAGTATGTCGCAGCTAAATCTGTATCACAGCTAAGTCTGTCGCATCTAAATCTGTGTCACAGCTAAGTCTGTCACAGCTAAATCTGTGTCACAGCTAAGTCTGTCACAGCTAAATCTGTGTCACAGCTAAGTCTATGAGTTAAAACATATGTTATGTTCTTTGAACCATAGATTAAATACCATTGTACCATATTGGATCAGTTTAATTTTTGAAGATGAATAATCCACCGGATCATTCCTCCCCATTGGAGAGATTTTGGACCACCAAAAGCCTGACTCATTCGGCAAGTAAGTGAGGGTATATCTCCCTCAATTTTCCAATCTCCATCCATTTTTCTTTGCTAGGATGTGTGCCTTTAAGCCCCACTCGAAGGTACTCAGCATTCCCCCTTTGTGAAGTCCTTACATTTCTATCAAGAATAACATCATCCTGCAACTCATTCATATATTCAGGTGCCATATCATCAATTGAAGGAATCTGTATGTTAGTTTCCTCATCCATGATCATAGGAGGCTCATACAATTTAAGATTCTCAACATTGACAACTGAATAAATTTGCATGTATGGAGGTAAATTCAAGCGAAAAGCATTAGTACCGATCTTTTCCAAGATCTCAAAAGGACCATACCTGATAGGATTAAGCTTTCTACCTTCACCTTTCATTCTCTCTTTGGTGATATGTAACCAAACTTTGTCACCAACCTGAAATTGATGATCAACTCGATGCTTGTCATGCCTGGCTTTGTACTTTGCCTGGCTCTTCCCCAACTGTTCTTGAACTGCCTGCTGCACTGCTTGGATTCTCTGAATGAACCTTAGCGCTTTATCTGCATCATGATGTCCATCCACTGCATCTTTGCCAAAAGAGAAGTCCATCGGTGTTTTTGGCAGATAACCAAAACAAGTTTCAAAAGGAGATCTGTTCATGGAAGAATGAACTGCATGATTGTAGGCATGCTGTATATACTGCAACTACTCATCCCAAATTTTAGGATGTTTACTACAATATCCTCTGAGCAGCTGAACCACTGTCCTGTTTACTACCTCTGTTTTCCCATCGGTCTGTGGATGAAAAGCTGTACTTTTCTTCAGTTTAGTGTCCATAAGCTCCCATAAAATCGACCAAAAGACTCCCAAGAACCGAGAATCCCGATCAGATACAATAGACATGGGTAGCCCAAAATGTACCCAAACATTCTGAAAGAATAGATGAGTTGTTTGTTCAGTAGTGATCTGCTTGTTACATGGCATTAAGATACACATTTTGCTGAATCTATCCACAACAACATATAGATAATCATGCCCTTTTCTAGACATAGGTAGTCCTCCTACAAAGTCCATAGAAATGCTTTCCCAAGGACGAGAAGAAACTGGAAGAGGCGTGTACAAACCCAATTTCCTATTGCTAGGCTTACTTGTTACACGCATAACACAACCTATTATGTATTTAGCTACAGTTTCTTGCATTTGAGGCCAATAACAGTGATTCTGCAATACAGACAATGTTTTACTTACTCCAAAATGTCCTGCAATCAATGAACTATGTGCCTCTCGGATCACATGCACTCTTTCTTTCTCTGGAATATAGAGTTTACCAAGATGATACAAGAGTTGATTATGCACATAATAGTTTTCTTCCTATTTACCATGTGTTAGTGATGCATATACTTTCTTAAAATCTTTATCTTCTGCATATTGTTCAATGTAACTTTCATGTGTTAATGAACTGTTTTGAAGAATGATTGAAGCATTCATAGGTGGCCTTGATAACATGTCTGCTACCTTATTATGAATTCCCTTCTTGTATTTAATTACGAGATGAACTGTTGTAAGAATCCCATCCATCCTAAATGACTACTTTGTTGTACTTTAGTTTGAGATTGTAAATATTGAAGTGGCCGGTGATCAGTATGTATGACTGTTTCTTTTCCCATGATATAATGTTTCCACTTCTTCACACTCTGTACCAAAGCATACAACTCTTTGTCATAAGTCGGATAGTTACTTACCGTAGTAGAGAATGTTTCTGAATGGTAACAGACTGGCTTCGTCCCTTGCATCAAAATGACTCCCATGGCAAACCCGCTAGCATCGGTTTCGATCTTAAATGGCTGCTGCAAATCTGGCAACGTCAGAACTGGGGCTGTGCTGATCCTTTCCTTCAAAGTGTCGAAGGATCTCTGATGCTTGCCTCCCCATTGGAAATTTTCTTTAATGCTTGTCAACGCATGTAATGGAGTAGCAATGGAAGAAAACCCAGCAATGAATTTTCTCCAATACTGCACCACACCCAGAAAACTTCTGATTTTAGTAACGGTGTTAGGCCGTGGCCAGTTTACAATGACAGCAACCTTGGATGGGTCCACTCGCAGGTGGCCTCCACCAATAATATGGCCCAAAAATACTAAATAAGTTTTAGCAAACTCACATTTAGACATTTTTACATAAAGCTTCTCCTTCTTCAGTACATATAAGACTTTCTTCACATGTACAATATGCTCTTCCTAGGTTTTGCTAAACACAAGGATATCATCCAAATATACAATTACAAAATCATCAATGAATGGTCGAAAGACATCATTCATGACCCGCATGAAAGTAGCAGGAGCGTTACATAGCCCAAAAGGCATTACAAGCCATTCATACAAACCTTGTTTTGTTTTAAAAGCTGTTTACCAAGCATCATGCTCAGCAACACGGAATTGATGATACCCACTACGCAGATCCAATTTTGTAAAATAAGTTGCATGTTTCAACTGATCAAGCAAATCATTAATACAAGGAAGAGGATACCTGTTTTTAATGGTGATCTTGTTGAGGGCCCTATAGTCAATGCACATCCTCCAAGACCCATCCTTCTTTGGAACCAAGACTATAGGAGAGTCGCAAGGAGAAGTGTTGGGTCGGATGACCCCCTTCTCAATCAGCTCCTGAACCTGCTTCTTGATTTCCTCGTTCTGCATTACAGAAATTCGGTACATGGCTATGTTCGGGAGTGGCACATCCTGCTGCAAATGTATCTCATGCTGAATCTCTCTCTTCGGCGGTAACCCCTTCGGATCTTGAAACAAATCATCATATTCAGAAATGATGTCAATCAGTTCAGATTTATGCTTAGGGTCACATTCTTCAAAATATTTAGAGACTTCATCAGTTTTCATCTTAACCATCATCAACACAAAATTCTTACTAGCATTTACCAACCTCTTCATTTGTCCTGCAGAGACTATTGCTAGATTGGTTTTCATCTTATGTGCTCGTACAATATATTCCATACCATCTTTAAAAAGATGATACTTATTCTGCTCTCTATAAAAGACTACTTTCCAGTCATACAAATATGGACTCCCAAGTACAATCCCACAAATGTCAAGTGGTACTATGTCCAATTCTACCTCATCCCTAAACTTTTCAGTAATTGCAAATTTTAATACACATTTCCTTGTAACTTGCAATCGTGTATCATTAGTAACCCAACCTAGAGGATAGGGCTTTTCATGAGGCACAGTAACTAAATGCAACTTCTTAACCACTTCTTCTGATATCAGATTTACTTGTGAACCACTATCAAACAATGTATCAATCTTTGTGTGATTTGCAATGACATGAACATGAAACAGTGCACTTCTATCTTTATCATTTTGCTTAGAAGTAGATGGCAGACTTGTACTTGCACTAGAACTGGGTTGTGCATCAATGGGAAGTGAGATACTTTTATCCTTACCTTGGATTCCGACAGCTGTAACCTTTGTTTCATCACCTGAGTCGGATCCCAAGTCTTGAATAGCTGCTGCAGTAGCTTTTGCTTTTCCTTTGTCTTTGTTTCCTCCGTACTTCTTTGGCCTTAACTCTGGATGGAGTTTCCAACACTTAGAGACATCATGTCCCTTCTGGCAATGCGAACATGTAGGATTTTCACCCTCTTTCTTAACAGTAGCCATCTTTTTTTTCCCCTTATCTTTACCTTTTGATTTGTTGTCAAATTTAAATGACTTCTTCACAAAAGTATCATTAGCATGCTTACCCATGGCTTCTAAATGGGTAGCTTGAACACATACATCATCCAAATTACTGGGATTAAACATCAACAAAGTATGCTTCAAATAAGAATGCATGCCACCAATGTACTTAAGAAGAGTTTCCTGTGTATCTAACGAAACATTCAATGTAATAGCCCTTTTTCTGAATTCATGAGTATAATCTTGAATGCTTTGTCCTTTAGCTTGTCTAAACATTTGCCAATTCATGGTTAATTGCTGCATGTGACCTAAAGGATAAAATTGCTTTCTTAATACTTCAATGAATTCATTCCAAACTGAGATAATTTTACCATTCTTTCGAAGATCTTGCTGAATCTTGCTCTCCCACCAAGTAAGAGCCATTCCACTCATTCTCAAAGTGGCCAATTGCATTAGAGAGAATTTGAGGTAAAAAATGGGCCTCCTAAGAGGTGTAATACAAAAATATAAGATATATTAAAATATTATGAGTTAGGGGTTTTATGGGGTAGGTATATATGACAACTCACCTCCTACACTACTTTTTATGTATAATATAAATAACCATGGTTGAGTTACTTTTCTAAATTGACTATAAATAAAAGTAATAAAATAACTCTACAATGGTGTGACTAAGATTCATTGTAAATTCCCAAAAATTTATTGTCCTTTAGCATTTATTTGTCTTGAACTTGTAAATAAAATTAAACAAAAATGAATTTAATTTATATGCATAACTAACATATTTTTTTAATATAAATATCATTCATGAATTTAATTTATTTTAAAAGTACAAGATTATATATATATTAGTTTGTCATTATGATATTAAATACAATTGAGTGAATATATAATTTAAAATTAAAAAAACATGAAAATGACAATATATTATTTTATAAAAAAATGTGAAAAGACATTTTTATAAATTATGAGTACTTTACTTGAAAATGACAATAATATTATTTTATGAGAAAGTGAATTGTGAGTACTTTACTTGAAAATAACAATAATATTATTTTATGAGAAAGTGTGAAATGACTTTTATTATGAGTACTTCACTTTATGACTTAAAAGTATTTGTACCACTACCTTCGTTAACTATGGGTTTTCATCCACCATAGAAAATGTGACAAATAAGCATTTTTAACTCATGCAATGCCACCTCAACCATGGGGGATAATGTCATCTACTAGAATATAATTGGTTGATTTTTATAGTACATTTTGGTCCTTTTGAGGCCCATTTTTGACCTCAAATTCTCTCTAATGAATCCTGGAAGGGTCATCATTAATGCCCTGCACCCTGCAATATACTTCAAGTTGCTTGATCCAATTGTCTAATTTTTCAGCATCTACATCTCCATTATAAATAGTAATTCAAACTTTACATCTAATTTGAAATAAGGCATATTAGGACTTGCATTATTTGAATGAGAAGTATGAGAAGAAGAAAAAGTCTATTTAGTATCAGGAGGATCATCATCACCTCCTACTCCTTTACCCTTTTCTTCCGGCTTCACTTCTGCATCTCTGGATGAAGATCCTTCTTCTTTCTTCTTCCTTTCTGCTCGCTCATCGAGTAGAATTTCCATCATGGATTTCATGCTCATAAAAGCCTCTAAAAACTCAGATTCAGAAATAACAGGTTTTTCCCGTTCTGTATGTCCTTCTTCTTCCCCTCGTGGAGAAGACATGGTTCTTGAGAATGTTTTCCTTGAGACAATATCAGGATCTTCTTCAACTAATTCTCCTTCACCACGCTTTAACCTGGACCTGGTAAGCATTCACAAACTTGCACAAGCAGTCAACCTGGCTCTGATACCATAACATGATCCGTCGGACCTCAACTTGTGTGCATTAAAAGTTTGTGTTAAAAGAATGCGTTCAGTAGGTTAATTAATGGAACAACTTTAACAGAAATTAAATACTGAAAACAGATGGAAAACAAACTGATAAACAGATATAAAGAAGCACAGAATCAGAGCGTCACAAACAGAAGTTGATAACGGAGTTCAGCCCCTCCACTGGGCTACGTCTCCGGGTCCCTCTCCAATGGGTACCGATCCAATTAATCTTTTAAAAATGGTACAAAATGGTTCTCGAAACAACTTCAGCAACTGTAAACAGAATGCTGTACAAGATCTTTAAGACCTTTCTCTCGAAATCACAATCAGCCTTCAAAGATAAAGAAAGCTAAAATATAACAGAGAATGTCGACTTCTACAGCACAACATCTGGACACTTCACAGCAAAAATGATCTCTAAGCTTCTCATAACAGAGAAACGATACTCTGCGCTCCAAAACAATCCACCCCCCTTCTCGGTGGCCAGCCTCCTCCATTTAAGAGTTCAGCGGGAGGGATCAGTAATCGATTCGATTCCATCATCTCAGCTGTTATCTTTTTTATTTATTTATTGTTACAACCATATGTTGAACCATGCAATTTGGCCAAGTCACTGCACAAGCATTATGTTACCACGACGTTCCATATTCCCGAAACGTGGCAACTAAATCCACACACAGGTTGATTCACAACACGTTACAATGACCGTTACGCACATATGTTGCACCATACCATAGCATCACACGTAACGTAACCGTTTGATGTCACCACTAACTTCGCGATGTCGCAGCAAATCTGTCACAGCAGTGTGAAAAGTCTGTCGCAGCTAAATCTGTGTCACAGCTAAGTCTGTCACAGCTAAATCTGTGTCATAGCTAAGTCTGTCATAGTAGTGTTAAACGTCTGTCGCAGCTAAGTCTGTCGTAGCTAAATCCGTGTCGCAGCTAAATCTATGTCGCAGCTAAGTCTGTCACAGCAGTGTGAAAAGTATGTCGCAGCTAAATCTGTATCACAGCTAAGTCTGTCGCAGCTAAATCTGTGTCACAGCTAAGTCTGCCACAACTAAATCTGTGTCACAGCTAAGTCTATGAGTTAAAACATATGTTATGTTCTTTGAACCATAGATTAAATACCATTGTACCATATTGGATCAGTTTAATTTTTGAAGATGAATAATCCACCGGATCAAATCCAAACATTGAATGGAATCATATATGCATCACCATGCACCATGCTAAAATGTTAATAACTTCAATGAAATTAAGGAAAGCCAGTTTCTTTTTGAAGTGGTTTTTGCTGTTACCTTTGAGATTTACCTTTTGCAACTTGGGTACATTCTGAGTGATAACAAATTGGCGCCGTTGCCAGGAACGCAAGTGCAAATATTCCCTGGGAAGAACGACAAAGTTTTAAAGATCAAGAAAAGATTTCTGTGGGCAAACATAAATTTTTTGTCAGTAGAGAAGGTTGCATATTTTCCCTGGCGATTCCATTGTAAAAGTTTTTCAAAATTTTTAGAAAGTCATTCTGGCTTCGAGAAGACATACACGAGGTAATTCTGATACTGAAATTTTAAAGAGTTTGGAAGATCCAGAAAAGTTGTTTAAGAAAAAAGATAAAGAAAAAATAGATTTTTCTCTGTTTGGTGCATCATCTTCTAGGGATTCTCATAGTATTTTTGATCAAGAATGGGAAGTTAATATTGAAAAGGGTTTGTTGAAATCTAAGTCTGAATCTGATCTTAAAAATACTGAATTTAATCCCCATGGATTAGAATCTTATTTACTGGATTCCCTTTGGATAGATTTACAACAGTCTGCAAAAGTTGAAGAAACACTTGTTGTTCAAAACACTCAAAATTCCTTAGTACCTCTGAATCTACCTAGATCAATGGTAGCCAGATTTTCTCCTTTGCGTTTGCCTACTTTATTGCACGATCTTCCCCAAAATTACTCCCAAATAATTTCCTTGTTTGATGGAGAAGGAGGCATAACTGCAAAACAACATGTGGCTAAATTTGAAGATTTTGTTGACTTGGAGGAAGTCGATTATGCAGATGTTAAAATGCGGTTATTTGCTCAAAGTTTATCAAGTGAAGCAAAGAAATGGTTTAAAGATTTGCCAGCTGGATCTATATTGACTTTTCAAGCTTTCTAGAATGCATTCCTAGAAAGATGGGATGACAAACAAAGTCCTTTGCAGCTCTTGTCCCAGTATAATAGTCTCAAGAAGGGGGGTTTTGAATCTGTTCATGAATTTTCAAGTAGGTTTATGAGGGTTTATAATTCTATTCCAGAAGATATAAAACCTTCTACAGCTGCTGCTAAACTTCATTATGCTGGAGCTTTTGATAATGACTTTGCATTTTCATTAAGAGAAAGAAAATCAACAACTCTTGCCGCAATGTTTATAGATGCTTTAGAAGTATAGGTGAATATGATGGCGAGTGGAAAAATGAAACACAGAGACATTGATAGGAGGAAAAAAGAAGAAAATATGCCTTCTATTTCTTCTTCTACCACTGATATTAAGTTTGAAATGATGTTGAAGATGATGGAGAAGTTGATGGATAGGTTGACTATGGATAATAGGTCATTCAATAGAGAACAAGCTGATCCTCAAATCAGGAATCTGAATTTTAGAACACCAAATCCTCCTACACCTCCACAAAATAGGCAGAGAGACATGAGAAACCCAAGAAATCAAGAAGAACAACAAATTCGACCACCATTTCCTGAGAATTATGTTGCTGACGAAGAAGATCCTACCAAAAATGAAATCCATCTTTTTGGGGAACTAGATTCAGAGATATATCTTTTTGAAGAAGAGCATAACATGTTTGCACAGGAGGATGGAAATGAAGAATTTGAGAGGGAGACAGAACAATATCAGAGGAGTTATCTGCATGCTATGGATGATGTACAGAGGAAGATTAGATTGAGAAACATAGAATTTCTTATAAATAAAGGGAGGTTAAATCCAAATCAGCCTTCCATTCATTAAATACAGAAAAGGGAAAAGAAATACAAAAAGAATCTGTTGTAAATAAGGAAGTTGAGAATGAGATACAAAAAACAAAATGAATGAAACAAGTAACACCAATTGATGTAGAAAAAGTTAATTCTAGTTTCAATTTGCAGAATGAGCTTTCCAAGTTCAAAATCTCTATTCCTTTTAATGAGTTGTTGAGAAACAATGAGTATAGAGATACCATAACAAAGATGGTCAGAGGTCAAGGAGAATTGCAGTCTGACGTTTTGGAATTCACTGATGATAATCCTAATATTTCATTTGGGCCGAAAGTTTAAAGTATAGATAATGAAGAAGTTCCTCATTTTTATTTGATTTTGAATGTGCATGATATGGTGGTTCATAATTCTATGTTAGATTCAGGTGCATCACACAATTTAATGCCAAAAGGAGTAGTTGAAAGTTTGGGACTGGAAGTGACAATACCATATAAAGAATTGTATTCTTTTGATTCCAGGAGAGTGAAATGTCTTGGTTTGATTAAGGATATGGTAGTAACTTTGAATAAACTACCATCTAAAACAATAGTAATGGATGTGGTAGTAGCAGATATTCCACCAAAGTTTGGAGTATTGTTATCGAGAGCTTGGACTTCAAAGTTGAAGGGTAGTTTACAAATGGATATGTCATATGCTACTATTCTTGTTCAATATGGGAGTAAGAGGTTGTATAGTGAGAAAAGAACTCCTTACGAGTCGTTATTTCAGCTAGGTTTGAATTGAAACTATAGCTATTGATCTTCATAGCGATTGATCACTGAAATTGTAATTTTGGTTTTGGTTTAGGATGCATCTTTTATAATCTTATGTGAGCGTATAGATAGCTTGTATGGTGGCTTTCAATTGACTAGATATTGTTAAATTTGAGCATATAGATCTATAGACAAACACACAACTCACAAAGAAGATCTCACAATTTACTCAGCCATTGAAGAATGAAACAGTGCAAAA
>LPNX010874579.1:20055-58579 GCA_001517045.1 Pseudotsuga menziesii
ATAGCTTAGATGATGAACTGTTATCATATACACCATAACTTAGATGATGAACTGTTATCGTATAGACCAGTTCACCCATAGAGGAATATCGTCGATGAAGCTTGAGATTATGTAAGAGGAATGTGCATGGCAGGATCGTGGTTGATATCGTAGGTCAGGATCGTAAGAGATATCGCAGGTAAGTAGTGAGAGTGAAGCCTCTCTTTCTTTTACAATTGGTTATTCCCACCTTCAACAACAATAAATTAAACAACACCCCATGATTGCAGAACCTGTTGTTCAATCAACACAGAGGCTGCCTAGAAGCAAAATATACAGGAAGAGGGACGTAGAGGAGCCGAACAAGAGATGTAGTGAAGGGAAATATCTGGTAGATGGACTTAAAAAGCTCCATGCATTAATTATAAGTCTGAGACTACTGGCATTTCACAGGGATTGTCTGGTCAAACGATTTTCCAGTGAAAATTTAGTCTAGAAGTTGGGCCATCGGAGGCTGGAGAAGGAGATGGATGGTAATGGAGTTAGCTATCAACTTGATGGCATTAGGTGGGTCCTGGTGCAAATCATCAGGTATATAGCTTACTCCATTTGTTTTTATTCTATTTCCTCCTCTGTGATATGATATGATGAGGATCATAGTTGATTTTGAGGCCTTCATAAAATTCATGTCTTGTAGCAAGCCCTCAATCACTGGGAGAGAAACTTTATTTTTTACAATAAAAGGACCTATCTTCAATGGAAATTTGATTTCTGAAGCTTTTTTGAAATTCAAAAAGTGCTCATTCTCCACAATAAGCTTATGTCTGAAAAATTCCAAGCAAAAATTCTTGGTGTCAAAAATGCAGGTAAGATGTAAGGCTCATGAACAAAACCATATACTCTGATGATAATATGATCCTTTAAAAGGAACTGGTCTCCAAATCTTCTATCAGGGCTGAATTGCAACACTTCTTCCATTTATGGCAGAACTCTGGGTAACTTATCCTAAAAAATTACTCTGTACACTTCTGACATAATGAGGTTCATATAATTGAAAGTGTTGTTCTTAATCTCAGAAGTGAACACTATCTCTGGGAACTGTAAATTTTGCTTATTGAAGAACAAGAACATCTTGACCAAATAAGATTGAAATATGAAATTTCTGGTCATGTGGAAATTCACTAACTGTGAATGAATATTTTTAGCTAGGAATTCATCAAATTTAAGGCAACAATATTGACTGGACTCAGACTCAAGTTGACATAGACTCATCCTAAACAACATACTCAATAAGACTTCAGGGACAAACCTATCACTATCCAACCCTAAAAACCAACTTAATAGAGAAATGACCCATTGCTACTCTTCATTAAACAAGTCAATATCAAGGGGAAAAGGCTCATTTTCAACATAAATTTCAGGTTTAAGGCTTTTAATTAGAAATGCTTGCTTCTCTTCTGCTGTAGCATGCATGTATAGTTCAATTACACTTTCTTTGACAAAATATTTCAGGTTTTGGGAAAATGACTGGGGCACCTCTATCGCATCTCTAACAACCAGTGAATTACTGGGGCAAAGCATTTTGGATTGGTTATAGTCCATTATAACTCATTCCAACTAAGAATAGTTGGACACACAACAAGCAATAAAATCTGGAAAATTGAGGGTTTGGTTTGGAGTGGAAATGGGACCTATGGATGTCGTGTATATCAATTCCTTGTGTTTGTAAGGTTTTCAATTTATTCTTTAACTCATTCACTGGGCCAAATGACAATACTGTGTCAAAAACATCAAATATTTCTTCTAGTTTATTGAACTCTCTAACCTGCGCTTTGATTTCACCTTCTCCTTCCATTGGAGGGTTAAGATACGTGGCCTACCAGGAAAATGACAGCTGGAAAGAGTAGGTTTGACTTGGCTTCCAAATGTGCATGCATTTTTTTCCTTGGGCACAAAAGACAAATGCCATATTTCCACGTGGCTTTCCTTTATATAATATTCCAAAAGGCAGTTTCAATACCATGGGAGGTGGTTTCTCCTTGCCACTTTTCATCCAGCAGAATGATTCTTTGCTCACCACGTGGTAGGAGGTAAAAATTTGACTATCGCTTTCCTATTCCATCCTCCTTGCAAGTTGAGAGCACAAAATGCACTCCAATCATCGATTTCCTTCCCCACGTTCATGTGCTGTCGATAACATTTGATCTTTAACACGTTCCAACGGCCATTTCACCAACATCCTTCCATGTTATAAATCAACCACTTTGACTTTGCGAATTCCCTGTTCGTTGTCGATCTCATCGCATCTCTGATCTAGACCGTTAGTTCCTTCACAAGGTGCTAAAGATGCTTTGTCCGCTCACCTTAGTCACTTTTAAATTCAACGTATGGTTCCATCGAATATTTGGTCTTTGTTTTAGCACCTAATCTCTTAGTTTTTCGGTCATATAAAAAAAAATTGAAATATAGGCCCTCTCTTTACCTTAGGCTCCTCTCAACCACGTGAAACAAAAACTGTGCTAACACTTATGATCCTCTCAATCATAGTAGCTTTGATACGCTGAAAATTACAAACCCTAGGTGAAAGTTGTCCTCATGTTTTCAAATGAACAAACTGTTATTTAATTTGCAGAATTTAAATTCTTCACATAGCAGTGATCACACAAATAGCTAGAAAATGACCAATGGAAGACAATTTACATAGACAATTTACTCCTTCAAATCAATTTTTCATTAATCTATCAAAGATTACAAGGAATATTCCAGAAGTTGAAACTAACATAGTGTACAATACTCTAAAATATGGACAAATCTACACACTTACTAAGGAAATTGCCCTTCAAAATCAAGAAAACGACTCGTAAGTCATTGTCTGATGTACAGGTTGTTCGTATGGTTGTATGGACTTGTTCTGTATGTCTGTACAAACATGCTCATACGACTGTACAAATATGTCTTGTACGGACTTGCACAATGTCCTTTGTTTGGTTGCTAAATTGGCTCTTCTATGATGCTCTTATTATGCTCAACCATATTTTTTTTGAGTGAATATTGAATGTTTTAACCCTCTACCAAGAATTTTCTTTTGCTTTAGTTAAAACCCTAATCTGTTAGTGAGATGTATGGTTGATATTAGTGTAAATCACTACTAAAAATAAACTTTTTTATACTCAACAAATAAATATAAAACTTTCACTTTATTACTAAAGTGAATTACACAATAGATTTGAATCGAATGACTTTTTGCACTTTTGACGCTAAACATGTGCATAAATCCTTGTCCAAACTACAAAAATCAACAATTTGATGGAGTCTCCTTATCAATTAGGAGTAGCCTCTATTTCTTAAAGGAGTTGCTCAAGGTCCCAACCATCATTGTCTTTAATATTCATTGTCCATAAAAAATCAAAGTTGCATATCGAGATTTTTAAAGAAATTGATGTTTGAAGCCACACCAAGCCACCATATTCAAGACCATCGCACCTAACCACCGATTATCGAATTACGAATCGTTGCATGTATGTTGTCATATACTCAAATACAGGCACACAACCTGTTGTTGTCCTTAAAGAAGCCATCACATCACAATTTGAAGGGGCCATCATGTCAAAAGTGGTGGTGTATCAATCAAAGAGTCAACCACTAATTGATCGATGTTTTGAATGGAGATGAATCAAAGGCAATTCTTTTAGATTTAGGGGTGGTGTTGAAATCACAACAAAAATATCATTTAATATAATTATTTTAAATCTCTTTTTTTGGTATGTCTAGTGTTTATATTTCAACATAGTATTTGTTTCAACAATTATGGTTTCTAGAGTTTTTCTTTTAGCAGATGCGAGTTTGAAACTTTGGATTCGATTAAAATTCATATTTAGAATCTTCCTAGAGAACTAGGTGATCACCTTGGCTAGGTGCCTTGGTGACTTGATAGATGGAGATATTTCCATAGGGATATTTGATGATTCAACCTTGTATCAACATTTTCTTTAGCCAAATAACCTTTCCCCTATGCTTGATTAGAGCAAAGGACAATAAAAACATATGACAATTTTCAAGATTTAAGAAGCCCACACTTAGCAGACAAGGAATGGATGAAGTTTAGGTGATGCTTGACTTGGATTGTTCCTTAGATAGTTTAGTAGATTTGAGAACTCAAGAATTTGACTTAGAAGCTACACCTTTACGTGGGTTACATGACAATGTGATGGAGTCTGATTTAGTTGAAGCATTGTTTGTTAAAGAAAAGCATCTAAAGAATGTTCTAGTTGATGTTTTTAAAATGCATTGTAGCTCAAAGGAGCTTATCTCCCCACTTCTCTCCATTCCCCTAGAACACACACATGCCTCCATAAGATGAGGGACAGGGTTCAGATTGGGATATTCGATCCTTAAACCGACCCATTTTATTATTTTGGTACACGAGATCCATAGATAGATAGGCACATTTATTTGATGTGCACAAAGCCAAGGGTGGATATTATCATGTAAGAGATTGACAGATCGTAGCCTCCCCATCTCCACGGCAACCTTTGCTACTTCAAATAATAAAAGTATAACCTCCTGGCTAGCCCCAAGCATCGGATGCTCTTCGTTGTTCCATGACGCCCCTTATTAAGTAGGGCAACATCCCTCCGCTAGGAGGGGGTGTTAGAGTATAAGACTTATATGGTATGATAAAGTCATGTTTTATAAATGACTTAGGTCAATTAAATGATAATTAATGATCAAGTTACAATTAGGTTTTTAGTGTTTAGGTATCACGAGCTCCATAAAAGAGACTCATTGCCCTAGTATTCAACGACTTGAAGATAATAAAGATTATCATTATTGAGACCATCTTGATTAAGGTTTCACCCAAATGCAAGGTTTGTGCATGCTTCATAGTTATATCTCTTTGTCACATTATCATAGGGTTTATGGGATTCTATACCGAGTGAATTTACTATTTCTCTTCATAACATATTGGATATCAAGCATATTGAACAAGTTCTCTCCCATGAGGAGAGAGTTCACATAGTTGTTCGTAAGTTTCGAACAGTTGTATACCCCTTGGTAAATGATTGAGAATAATAAATAAGGAAAGCGCAAGGAAGCATTTGCTAGATATAAGTCTCCTTGTATCTATACAAAGGCCATTCCCCAATACTAGTTAAATGAGCTTAGATTCAATCTTATTAGTAGCTCACTTCACATAGGATCTTGTTAGTATCTTCAAATTTGAAATCGAAATTGAAATGTTATCGACAATACAGAGATAAATGTGGGTGTAATTAAAGGAAAAATGAGTGCAATAAGCAAACATGAATTGCTATAAATCATAAAAGTGGGTTACGCAGAAAAGGCTGCGTAAGTAAAAAAGAGATAAGGAAGAAAAATAACACCTATGTTAATTGAAATTTGTACTTTGTTTATTGGTAAGATTTCTTAAATGATCTAACTTAAGGACATTATGGATGGATATTAGAACTTAAAATAGCATTTAAAATGTTTTATTTGAAAAAGATTGTATAAGGTAAATTTTAATCCCAGCACTGCAGTCAAAATTATGCATTAAATGATGAAAAATATATTTGGGTACTAGATTTTGGATTCCACGTGTGTTTTTAATTTTCCATGATTAGGTTGGATAGAATTCATGTTTAAATTTATGTTTAATAATAATCATATTATTTTCTATCATACTCGCCACTTAAGTTAAGAGTCCTTCATAAATTGACTTAACTTGTTAATGAAGTCACATATGATATTTAACTGATATTGTTAAATAAAGTGACCTGTCATTGTTAGCTAAAGTGACATGCAAAGGTTAATTCATCACTAAGTTATATTTAAATATAATTATAGCTTATATTTTGTATGGATCATTGTTTCATGTAACTCATGATTATATTTTATTTTGGATTTTCAAAAACTAAGTAATTCATTGTCGTATGCTTATTAGTCCCTGCTCCGCAGGGATTATAGCGATCGCTTGGTCGCCATGCTCTTTTGACTTGCATTTGTTTTAATTTTTTATCCTAATTTTAACTAAAGTTTTATGAGTTTCTGTATTAAACTGTTTTTTTTAATATTTAAAATTATTTTTACAATTTTTACATAATAAATTATCTATGTTTTGATTGGTCTGATACAATGATTAGACTAATTTTATTTGGTGTGCAAAATAATAATTAAATTATAAAAATAATAAAAAGCAAAAAATTCAAAGAAAAATAAAAAGACATGCCACGTATGTATTACAATTAATTAATTTAAAAACTGTGACATGATAAGACTAACCATTCAATTCATGCAATAAATTCATCTATCATATCTGTATTTCGTAAGTTTTGTTACAATTAAGAGCATTACTAGCTCAATTTGTCAAGAAACAGCTCAAGAAATCTGGATGCTTCATTTGTCATATTTGTATTTCACACTTATGGTGAAAATTAAGAACATGACAAGCCATAATTGTCAAGAAGCAACTCAAGAGTTCTGGATGCTTCAGTGAAAATTAAGAACATCATGAGCCCTAATTGTCAAGAAGCAGCTCAAGGATTCTGGATGCTTCCAGATTGGAGTGGCCTAATCAATTTATATATCTGCCTCCTACTTCTACCTCTTCGACTTCTGAAGAGGAGTCTTCACATCCAAACTCTGTCAGCTCTTCGCCATTTTGTAAAGCGTTTCTTCAAGAGACACCGTTCTTCAAAATTCCCCGTGGTAAGCAATATGGTTGTTTCCATTTTATTTGGATTTTTTTCTGCTTATACTTTGATCGGGAAGTTACTGGGAAGCCAGACACTAGCACAATTTCAATTTTTTTATTTATCACAGAATCAATCCGGTTAGTAGCCGTCGTGAACATCCTGCATCCAGTCAGAAGCTGAAGACCGAACTTGTGAGTCCATTTTAATGTAGATCTATACATCTGAAAACTGGTAGCGAAACTGGATTGGATATTTTTCATTGTCATTGATGTTTGGGCCCTACTTTATATCTTGGTAATTGACAACAACCCCGTTGAAATCACATAAAAGGTGGTCGAATTTACGCAGTTTAGGCACCTCTGGATCTCGCACCTTCCAGCAAAGGCTAGGTTTCAATATTTTTTCCCTAAAGATAAAGACTAATAAGGAGAGAATTGCTGGTGTAGTGGGATTTCTGAGATCGGCATCGAAAAGCTACAAACAAGTTGTTCCTCAAAATCCCCCGCGGTAAGCAATATGTTTGTCTCCATTTTACTTGGATTTTTTTTTGCGATTTGAAACCAACAATTAAAGATCATATAAATAAATAGATGTAGTGTATGTGCATGGCAACAGATTTGAAATATCAAAAATGATCCTCAAGGATTTAGTGTCATTTGATGAGGCCATTTCTGCTGCTGATTTCATTTCTCTCCATCCGCCGCTAACTCCAACTACAGATAACGTTTTCAATGATGACAGTTTTCGTAAGATGAAGAAAGGAGTCCACATTATCAATGTCACTAGAGGTGGCATTATAGATGGAGAAGCTCTAGTGCGAGCTCTTGATAGTGGTATTGTTGCTCAGGTATGCATTTTTTTCATTTTTGCTGCTTCTCTTATAAAGCCAAAGACTGGATTTCTGCAAGCATTACATTAAATTTTCTGACGTTCCAATATGCCAAATTTAGGCATAGAGATCCATACATATAGAATCTAAGAGCTTAGTTCATATAGAGTCTAAGAACTTAGTTTGTTGAAAATTGTTTCATTTATATTATAATCATTTTTCTTTAAATAATTAGATTAGTGTTTACATTCCTGTGTGAGCGAGCTATGTGCTCTGCCCTGAGTGTTTGCATTCCTGTGTGAGCGACCTATGTGCTCTGCCCTGTCTGCCTCAACAAGCAGACAAAGCAGACAATTCTAAATTAGTATCACAATTATTTGACTTGTGATGAAACTTAAGAAGGGGAAGAATTATTCCTAAAATATAACGGTGTCGTCAATAATTTTCTGATACCATTTTGTAGGAGCTCGTTTATGAGATTATTATAGTGAGCGATTCCCTTTGGATTGACTCCTCCGTTTCTTGGCGAGCCCTCTATAAAAGAATCAATGGAACTAATTAAACAGCTATGAACGAAAATAATCATTGAAAATCCGCTGTCGATGATAATGCATTTATTGGTAGGTATGAACGCCTGACTGGGATATATGCGCGACCAAGAAATAGAAAACCGATACACGTCCATTCCCATATATTTCAGCAGCTGAACATCTTCCTACAGATTATCGCACAAATTATAATAATCCCATTACTGGTCACAAAATATTATGCATAATGATCCTGCTTCCTCTGGTAATTAGTATCTTCTACCTTATAACGGTGGTATTGATCCACTGCAGTATCCCCATTCTCGTTATTGGCAATTTTACCTGCATTAACCCATCGGTCGTAGTATGGTACTTCAATTACAATAATCTTTTTTGGAAGTACGAGTGAATTGAAAGTTAACCTGGAATATGGGAGAATATATCCCAAATGCTGGGACCTCTCCCATCCTCACGGGTAGCTCCTTCCACCTATAAAATAAATGAGAATTTTTAGAAATAATAAAGAGGAAACTATCAAGTAGAGCTCTGCTACATATGTAATTTCTCTGGATGTAATCTTGCCCTAGAATAATTGTATCTCATTCCTCTGGAAACTTGATAAATATAATCTTGAAAAAAAAGTATCTCAGAATTAGGGTTTTATAACCCAAAAATTAAAATAATTGTAAATTGAAGGTGCATGAAAATATGATGTAAATTGAAGGTGCATGAAAATATGATGTCGAAGGAACTACCTGATAAGAAGATGAGGCAACGCCAAACTTAAAATCCCTGGGAAACATGCTTCTATCTATCTTGAAAGAAGATGATCCTGTTGTATTAAGTTGTCCAATGATGAGGAGTATGAAGACAGAGCATGAAAGCTGCAAGCAGATGCAGAGTGTGCTTGGACTTGAAATTCCTGTCATCTTGCAGCTTAAATCTTATCTTACATTTAGACAAGAAGTCAGATTATACATAGTACATATATACATTCAGGGATTTCCTGCTTACTAGATGTATTTGTCAATTGGGGCGGTTCATTCTCTGTCCAAAATCTCTCATGGCTTATGATAAAATGGTTTTTGTTAACGTCATCCATTTATTATACAAAACCCATAACTAAATCTAAATTAAACTGAACGGCACTCATGTGACCGGGCAAAATAAACTATTTGAAGATGTTATTAGATCTAAAGCTATGCACAGCACAGCTGCTACCACTGCAATAGTGGGATTTGCCATCAGAGAAAGAGAGGGTAAAATGGGGAACGCAGAGTCCACATAAGAGGGTTAACTCATGGAGCTTGCCAAACCGAAAATGAAAAACCGAAATTCATCTGAATTCTATGACATAGACCTTGGCCGGATGGTACCTAGTGGAGAGAGGCACACTGCATGACACACAATTCCTTGGGATTAGAACCGAGTTTGGTTGCTTACCAGCGAAAGTTGAAGCCCAAAACCTCCCACCAAGCAAGCGACCACATTTCAAAACTGGGTAAGACCTTCACACTTTGAAAATGATTCAGAGATAGAAACTGTAATCAATAAACAAATGATGCATAATGAACACTAATAATGAAACTCAAACTAATTTAACCTTAGTAGCGTTGAGCATAGCACTAATGGGGTTCAATGCTTCTGCCTTCATGTTCACAACCTCGCAGAGAAGAGGAACCCAACTGTACAATGGTAACTAGAAAACACTAACAGAAAAAAGGTAAGTCGAACTCTGAAGGGGTAAGTCCTTTTTGAGTTCACATCACGCTCTCAAAAAAACTTTCACTAGGGTCCTTTCTTAGCTGCCAAACCAGCTGTAACAAACTGAAACCCAAAGAGACAAGATGGGGCATGGCTGAGCCAAAGAAAAAATCGATAATCAGTTTGGTAGTCCCATTAACAATTGAAAAGCGAAATCCTGATTGTTCCTAATCGAGGAAAATCGAGGAAGGTAGAAAAAATGAAATACAGTCTCCATCTTGGACAATTGTTGGAGAAAGAGTACAGAGTATTCTTTAAGAAAAAGGTATGCACTATTTATGATAAATATCCAAGTAAACAGTTGATTGCTTGAGTAGAGATGACAAAGAATAGAATGTTTCCGCTGACTATGAGAAATAATTTGACTAACTCTTTAAATGTTTATAAAACTAAGAGTTTAGATAAATCATGGTCATGGAATTTGAGATATAGCCATTTACATTTTGGTGGTTTAGATTTGTAATAGAAGAAGCAGATGGTAAAATGATTGCCGAGTATTGAGCAACTAGCAAGCTCATGTGAGAGTTGCATATTGGGAAAGCATCATAGAGCGACATTTATTTCTGGAGTCTCAAACAGAGCAAAGGCACCATTGGGGCTGGTGCACACAGATTTGTGTGGACTGATGCAAACACCTTCTTTGACCAGTAATTTTTATTTTATGGCTTTCATTGATGATTACAGTTGAAAAACTGGGGTGTATTTGTTGAAACAGAAATCTCAAGAATTTGATATGTTTAAAAGTTTTAAAGCTATGGTTGAAAAAAAAAAGTAACAAATTTATTAAAGTCTTGAGATCAGATGGAGGAGGTGAGTATATGTCAAATGAATTAGTGTATTTTTGTAAGCATTATGGAATTAAAAGGCAGTTTACTGCATGCTACACTCCACAACAAAACGGTGTAGCAGAAAGGAAGAATCGAACCATTATGAACATAGCTCGAAGTATGATGAAGGAGAAGCATCTTTCAAATGAATATTGGGGAGACACTGTTACTTGTTTAGTGTACATCTTTGTTATCAACCTAAATGGAACTTCTCCTTCTGAGTGCTGACACTTCACTTGTTGGCACACAAAAGGAAATTTATGGATTGAAGGTTGCCTAAAACACTATAGATGGGCATGTTATGAAATACATTCACTATCCATTAAGCTTGCCATTTTCACCTTTTCATATGTCAATTGCTGTACACGACTTTTCCTATAAGCAACCCGCGTACATATGCGACTTTTCCTACAGCATATCGTGTACTGTACGCGAGTATTGCCATTGCAACCCATGTACAGATCTATACACGGGTCTCCCTTATAGCAACTCGCGTGTTATAGGCGGGTTTCCAGTATCAATACTCGCGTACGCCTTCCTTTGACATTAAAAATAATAAATCGTGATTAATGGAGATGTGTTAAGCCCTAATCAATAAATATCTTAACTATCTCAACCTCCTCAACCTTAGAAATTACTTTATTTCACTAAGTATAAATAGAGGCCTTGGGGAGGGCATTAATCAGTGATACTTGGAGAGCAAATTTATGCTGGTGGTATCTATTCAGAAATCTTTGGAGCAGCAGAACTCAGAATCCTTTGGTTGCAAAGGAGTCCTTGTTTGAGGCGGGTTGTAACCTTAACTCATTCACTATTGTTAATAAAGAGAATCCTTATTCCAAATGTGTGTTGAATATCTTTCATGTATCATGGTTTGATGAATATTTATGATTAAGCACTCTATATATTGTTTATCTAACTTGCCAAATATACATATATAAGTTTGCGTTTGGAGGATTTTCTCTTTGCAGGTGAAGGAGAAGCATCCTTGAAAGCTTTGAAGAAGAAACAGAGCAGGAGAAGACAAAGCTTGGATCAACCGTCATGAATCGGGTGAGTCCATCCTATCTTCCTATTTCCTTTCTGTACTTTAAAGCTGATTGTATGCAAGTTTTAAGAGTACATTGGTAATCCTAGACCTTCGGTTATAAGGTGTTTATTCCTGAACAACAGAACTGGCGCTGGGGATCCCAGACTGCTGTAGGTTATTTCTGTTACCCTTGACCAGTCTTTGCCTTGAGTTTGTGTGTGGCATCTTCTCCTGGTTCATGCTTACCATAGTGTTTGAATACCTTGTGAATTTTCCTTCTTTTTAGAAAATGTTGTACCTGTACGCAGGTTGCTCTTGCATACAGTCACGGATAGAGGCTTGCGTACGCGGGTTGCTCTCTAGGATAGTCACGTACAGTACACGACTTTCCCTTATACACAATCGCGTACAAGCCTTGGAATAGGAATTTCTGGGCTAGGGTGTGCTTGTCCCTGACCCTCTCTAATTTCTATTTGCTGGTTGTTCTTCCTTATAAGCACTGTGCTGTTAGTTTGATGACTTTGTTGGCCACACCTAGTGCTTTCCTGTAAAGCCACTGAGTTCTCTTGTTTGGATTTTCATTCGGTTTGCAAATTTGAAGTGGATTTTCTTGTTTGGGTTATAGGTTTAAGTGTTGTTTGTCTGAAGCAGTGATCAGGTTTCCAAGCATTGTCTATCCCAGTCTATTTTTGAGTAGTGATTGGTGTGCCACTTACCTTTGTGTGATTTCAGTGTCTTCTTTACATTGTATCCACCCAAGCTAGGGTTCCAAGTCTTCCTTAGGTGGTTGATTTCTTGGTCTTTATAATCTGTTTACTTCGCTTTGCTTATTTTATACAGTTTGTTAAATTCAAGCATACTCGAGTTTTTGTGCATTTTAGGTGCATAAGTAGTCTTTGAGCATTTTAAAAAGTGAAAAGAAAACATTGTTAAAGCTTTTACATTTGTTTTTGCATAGAGTAGTTTTATTTTCAGTTTTAAAATATAATCTCAAAACTACAAAAATATAGTCTTAGTATTCTCTTTATCGTTGCATTTGTTCATCAATTTATATTTACAAAAAGAAAAATAAGTTTGTTCTAGTAGTGGTAATTTGCTTTGAAAAATACACCTTTGCTTTTTTTATTATTTCTTATCAAGTCAAAAACACCATAGTCCATCACTCCACTTCCTTCTGAGTAAGAAACAACCCTTAAAATGAACACAATAATTAAAATTTACTAGTAATTTTTATTTTTTAGGGCCATTCACCTACTAGCTTAGGCTAGACTTGTGGGATAGGAAGAGTAAACTTCCCATAATTTTTAAAATTAAGACGTCGTGGACCATTCGATAGGTAAATCCTTGTCTTTATCAATTGTATTTGGGAAGATCCTCTCAAAAGGGAGTCAAGCATGAGGCCGCGTGGAGGCATTGGATTGAGGAGATAACCCTCTGTTGAGGCCTGGAAATTCGCAGGCAACAACAGCAAGGGATTCTCCCTAGTCAACGTTCCCAACTAGCTCGTGACTGTTTGGTATAGGGAATCCATCCGGTTTACGGTCCGGCTACCGTAGGTCAAGTAACAAAAAAAAAAGGTTTTATCGGTTGCGGCCCAGTCCACCGTGTATATTTTTGTATTTTTTGACTTAAAGTATGATATGCACGTGCCTAATTAACAATGTAGGGTGATAAAGATGCAAAGAGTAGTCACAATGTGATGCACAGGTTCTTACCTCTCGTCTTAGAACTCACAAGCATCCAAATCATGTAAGAAAATAAATACTAACTAAACTATCTCTAGAGAGCTGGGTATTGATTCATGAGTAATTCACCCCTGTTCATGTGTTATGGAAAATCACAGATAGCTGTTCTTATAACCAAACATATAAACATGAATAAAAGTATAGATGATAAGATAGCTCATCAACAGCTAAAACTTCCATTACTCATAGTGGAAAAAGACATCATAAAGGTACTGTAGAACTTTCAGACAAGAACATAGGTTCAAGAAATTAGAATGCTCTTACAGCTAATGAGACACAGCTGAAAATGAAATAGTTCACATTCAACGTTGCTCATCTAATCACATTGATATATTCCACATAGCACTTCCTCCAACAAGCAAAATTTGCAGTCTTTGGTTGTAAAACGAAATAGTTCCTCTTACAAGCATTAAGTTACAAGTTTTTCCAGGTAAAAAGCCCTTGTAGCTTCTCACTTTCAAATATTTAAACAAAACAGTAGACCACTTGGGTTCCCCCCAAACGTGTGACTTTTCGGTTCTTCAAACGTTTCATATCCCTCTTTTCATCTTTTCTGCGCATGCTCATGATCAGCTGAGTGACTGACGGAACTTTAAGAGCTGCGCCTTTGTTGCTTTCAATTTTTTCTTTTACTTTGCCCGTGCCTCTGGAGATCTTGCCTCCTATTTGTACCTTCGTGCCGTGGCAATATGAAAAGTCTTTTGGATCTTCCTGCAGTTAATCAATGTGCATCATTCACCGGTATTGCATTCTAAAACAAACATGAAATTAAACCAACTAAAATTCTAAAACAAACATGAAATTAAACCAACTAAAATGACTAATCTATAAGAAATGGCCAGGTGCACCTCTTGATCTGAGAATTTTAACAAACGCCGACACCACTACCTCATCCACCTACAAGCTTGACAGACATCATCCACGACGAAAAACGAAAAACTCATCGGCGGCTAAAAATACTTACATCGAAAGGGTAGATTCATTCACCTCCGCATAAGTGGGTCTTAAAAGTGCCGGGCACTGCGAAACCACTTAAGCCTCTCGGAGTCGGGAAAGATAAGACCTAAGATGTGGGTGGGAAAGTTCTCAATCGAAAATCGGAAGGACCTCGACATCGAATGATGAAATCTTTGCAGAGCCGCAACGGCGGAAGAGAAAAGACTACGGACAAGCGACTAAAAGAATGACACATCGGCAGGCGGAGCTCTTTACCCTTCGGATGCTTAGTTGCTTTGGGAGCCGCAGCGGTGGAAGCAAAAGGTTATAGATAGGCGACTAGCATCAGAGGGCGGAGCGCTTTAGACTTTGGGTAGCTAGCTGTTTTGGGAGCTGCAACGGCGGAAGCCAAAAAGGCTACAGCCTCCGATTAAAGTAAAAAATGCTTCGATCAAAAAATAAAACCGCTAAGTGCTTAAAGACTCTGAAATTCAGCAACGGTTAAAACTGTTTCTCTTCCAAAACGACGCTTTGCAAAGGACAAAAAGGCCTGATCCATCTTCAACTTAGCAAAACAATCTCTAAAATCTGCGATCTACAACAATTCCAAACACGAGCAATTTTTGAAAACCAGGACGAAAGGTAATCTTAAAAAAAAAACCATCCAAAATTAAAGCACGACCCAAAGGTTCAATGATCCAAACGATTAAAAACAACGCTAAATCATGAGGAGGGGACCAAAATTGAAGAAATTTGGGGAAAACAGTTGCAACCGCAACAATTGGCGACTACCTGGTGAACCTAGACCTTTGGACAATTTCTTCCTTGAGTAACAGACTGTTTAATAATAAAACCACCATGTTGAATTCTTCTAGATGTATGGATTTCCCAAAAGGCAATATATGTACTTTTAACCATTGAGGGTAGTCCAATTTAGGAAAATGGAAACCCATATTTCAAAGTCAAGATAACTCTTCCGAGGCCAAGAGTATGAGTTTCATTTTTACCTCTGTCTTTGGGTAGCTTCCAGCTTAGACACCACAAGATTGTAACATCTGGTAAACAGAAATATTCATTTGTTCCCCATTCCCATGCCATTTTGCACTTATTGTGCTTTTGGACTTTTGTCCTTTTGAGTCCTCCTCATGCCTTTCTTTCTGAATTTTTTTTATTCAGGCTCCTCTATCCATAGTGTCCTTTTGTGTGAGAGATGTATTTAATTTTCAGCTCATGGACGGAGAAGAACTTTTGGCAATTTTATACTCATATGATTTAGTACCTTGTTATGATACACATTGCTTTCTTAGGAGTTTTGACTCTTCTTAGCCTTTTGGCTTTCAATTCTTAGCATGGGATTATTTATATATAATATACTGTTTACCCTACTTTCTTTCCATGGGTCTATTACTGTCACCCCCTAGGACATTTTTTTAAGTGTGAGATGGATGGAGCCTCGAAATAGTATTCCAGACCTTTTAATCTTGAGTTACTTTACAGGGATTAAGCAGGACTTCAATGCGTTCATAGCCATTTAGGAAAACTGCTAAACCATAAGAAATTCTATCAGATAAAACCATAATACACAATCTTATAATCAAGGATTTTAATTAGTCCAGAATTCTAATGCTCTCCATGCAACCAAAGCTTGCTTCTTATTAAAATCAAACAGAAAATTTAAACTAAAACAAAACTAAACTTCATGACTCAAAGACTCAAAAAGACGACCAAGCCAGATTATTTATATACAAGAAAGAAGAACTCAAACAAACTCAAGAAAAATAAGGCTTGAGAACCAAACCATTTACTGGTAAGTTCTCTTCCCACCCCTGTAGATATTGCAACTTATAAGTAGAAGGGCCAAGCTTTGCCGCAATCTGAAAAGGGCCTACCCACAACTGCTGGAATTTAGTATTCTTTCCTTTCTCATCATGGGGGTGGTCCCACTTGAGAACCAGATCTCCCACTTCAAAATATTTTGTTCCTGCCTTATGTTTGTCAAACCATCTCTTTATTACCTCCTGTTGTTTCTTAAAGTATTCTCTGTCTTTAGATCTAGCCTCTTCTACTTTCAGGAGATTATATATCCTTATTTACAAAACTTCATCATCTGACCCTCTAGATTCTTGAGCTATTATGGAATAAGGTAGCATGATATTGGGAGGAAGAATGGCTTCTTTACCGTACACAAGGGTATATGGAGACACTCCAATCGAAGACTTGGGGGTGACTCTATCAGCCCAAAGGGCATTTGGTAGCGCTGAGTGCCAACTCCTCTGGTTTTCTATTACAGTCTTCTTTAAAATTCTAATCAGATTTTTGTTAGAGGATTCAGCCAGGTCATTTCCTTGTGGATAGTAATTAGCAGAATAATGCAATTTTATCCTCTTATCATGAGCAAAAGTAGTTAATTTAATTGATGAAAAGTACGTAGCATTATCAAATACTAACGAAACTGGAACTCCAAACCTGGTCATGATATGATCTTGTAGGAAGCTGATGACCGTGTCTTCATTTATCTTGCGCAACAGAACAACTTCGACCCAGCGAGTGAAATAATCGGTCACGGTCAGAATGTACTTGTGTTGTAGGGAGGAATTTGGTTTTATTTCTCCAATAATATCCAACCCCCATTGCTCGAATGGCTCAGTGATCATCATAGGCTTTAGGGGTGCTGCTGCTTTAGGTTGTCTCCCACTACACCTTTGGCAAATATCGCACTTCCTGACATGTGCGTGTGCATCTTTGAAGAGCGTAGGCCAATAGTAACCGGCTCTGAGGATTTTGTGAGCTGTAGTATCTCCTGAATAATGTCCCCCAGGAGGCCCGTCATGCAAATCTGTCATTACTTTCTTCGCATCTTCTTTCTCTAAGCATCTAAGAAGAACTCCGTCATAACTTTTTTTGAATAATATTCCTTCAACAATTTGATAGGAAGCTGATTTAAGACGCAACGCTCTTCTTTGCTTAGAATTCCAATGTTCTGGCAACAGTCCGGCCTGCACGTAATGCACGAGGTCCCTATACCAAGAATCAGGAGCTGTGAACAAAGGGCATACATCCATCAAATGTAGTTCAGCCTCTTCTTCCCAGGTGTGTTCGTCATTGTTCCCATTTTCCGTCATCAGTTTGCATAATCCCTACCCTTTAACTATCGAAGCTGGCTTGAATTCAAGGTCATACTCTTGAAGAGCTATTACCCAATTTCCCCTTCTTTCTCCTAACTCCTTCTGTACGAAAAGGGACTTTACGGCTGGGTATGGGACGATCACCTTGGTTCGATTTTTTAATATATAAGGCCTGAATTGTTTCACTGCTTTGAATACTGCGTAAGCTTGTTTATCAATGGCTGGGTAATTTAATTCGGGCCCCTATAGACCAGTGCTCATGAAATATATTGGGAATTCATCCCCCCCATCTTCCTTTTGGGTAAGCACAGCTACTAGTGAATCATCAGATGCAAAGGTATATAGAATAAAATATTTGTCGAAGTCCGGGCTTTTCAAGGAGGGTGCGTGTGCGACAACAATTTTGATTTTGCTGAATGCGTTCTTCTCAATCTCAGTCCACTTGAATTGTGCATTTTGCTTCACCATCTACTGCGGAGGCTTGACAATCTGAGCGAAATCAGGCACAAATCTTCACACAAAGTTAATTGTTCCCATAAATGATTGCATCCCTTTTTTATTATGGGGCAAGGGAATCTGTTCAATTGCCTTGATTCTTTTCGGATCGATAGAAATTCCCTTTTTTGAGACTATGTGACCAAGCAGCTTACCCTCCGTAATAGCAAACACACATTTTTTGGGATTGAGTGAGATGCCATATTTCCGATAGCGTTCAAAAATCTGCCTTAGATGGAATGCGTGTTCTCCTCTCTTCTTTGAGAATATTGTAAGATCATCGAGGTATATCACCACACTACGTCCAATCAAACCGTGGAAGGCTATGTCCATAGCCCTCTGGAATGTGGCTCCAGCATTTATAAGCCCAAAGGGCATTCTTCTGTAAGTGAAAGTTCCCCATTTGGTCCTGAATGTTGTCTTCAACCTGTCTTCTTCAGCTACTAACACTTGATTGTAGCCCGAGAATCCGTCTAGTAAAGAAAATAGTTTAGACCCTGAGACCATTTGTCGCAGTTGCTCCATGGGTGGAACAGGATAGTTATCTTTGTTTGAAGCACGGTTTAAATTCCTAAAATCCACACATAGCCTGATCTCTCCAGATTTTTTCCTTACCGGAACCAGATTCGAGAACCATTATGAGTGTCTGACCTTAAAAATGATTCCGGCATCCAATAATTTCTTAACTTCACTCTGAATCAGCGGTTCCAATTTTGGATGCATTTTTCTTAACGGTTGCTGATACGGTTTGACGCTAGATTTGATGGGAATAACATGCTTGATGATGCTGGTGTCATATGTTTTCAAATCTTCGTATGTCCAGGCGAAAACATCTTTATATTGTTTAAACAGAATGATGAACTTATCTCTTTCTGCTGGTGAACAACATTTGCCAAGATTCACATATTTAGGATTTGTCTCAATCCCTAAATTTATCAGCTCGAACTGTAAAGATGAACTGTGAGTCTTCACATTGGCTGGTTTTCTGAACTTTTCATTTATATCGAACATTCTTTCTAACATTCTGACTCCCTTAGGGATGAAATTATCATACTTAAGCTCGGCCTGATGTTCTTCATCGTCTATAATTGCTCCTTTAAATACCTCGTCATTTGTTAAGCATTCTATAATTTGTTGATCGTCATCGAATACTCGCAGGTTGGTGATCATATCAGGTACAGAGGGCCTGAAAAGCAATTCAACAGAGCATCGATTATTACTAGGTACGAGCCTAGCGGCTAATGTGGCCAACAAGTCAGCTTCTACATTTTTAAGTCTTGGAATTGAAACAATATTAAATGCATTAAAACATTTGAGCAGATCCCATACCTCATTTTGATAAGATTTTAGGTGAGGGGAAACACAATGTATTTGATTCTGGATTTGTTTAACAATTATTTCAGAGTCTCCAAAAACTTTTAGATTACTTACCTTTAACTCGATTGCTTTCCTTAAACCCTACACCAGCGCTTCATACTCGGCCGTGTTATTTGTACACTCAAACTCTAATCTACATGAGAGAAAATGTTTATTATTCTTAGGGTCGATTAGGACACAGCCAGCCCCTGACCCTTCTAATGTCTTAGAGCCATCAAAAAACAAAGTCCAAAAATCTCTAACTACTGCAGGCGAATCTAATCCTACTGCTAAGTTTACTATGTTACAGTCGATTTCATCAGCCTGTGAAGATCGAAGGAGATCAGGCTGGGTGTCTGATGTGTTGCTGGCTTCTTCTGCTTGGTAATTTCCTGGTTCCAATTCGATAAAATAGTTTCCCAACACAGAATCCACTGGTTCATTCTTCTCCTCCAGTTGAGTAACGTTGTATTTCATGTGAGGCTCCCTCAAAACTTTAATTTGGTTCAGGCTTCCTTTATATGGCAGCCACAGATGCGACCAATCCGAGGCAAAATATCCATTTAGTTTGGCCGACCAATCTCTGCTCAGAACAAGACCGTAAGCGTCTGGTATATCGGCCACCACGATATTAATGACTTGGCATACTTTATCATTTGATGCCAGACGGACTAGGACATCCTCCATCTCACCAATTACCTTTACATCCATCCTGTCCTACTGAAAAACCCTCCACATGGATGGCTTAGGTTTCCCATTTATCTTTTTACAGACTGATATTGGCATGACATTAACAGACACCCTTGAGTCCACCAAACAATTATGTACATTGTGATTGAAAATTTCAAAAGTGAGGAGGAAAGGTGGATGTTTTCTCTTAGATTTACCTCCAATGCTGGTTTCTCCGATTTCTTCTTCTTCCTGAGGTTGATTGACAGTGGGCACCTTCTCATCCGATGCTTCAAGTGCTTTCAATAGTCTTTCTTTTTGTTGTGGCACTTTACACATCTCAAATAGTGAAACGTTTGCCTTTGCCTTCTTGATATCTTCCATGATGTCATAATCCATTCGTGGTTCAATGGGGTGCGGTTTATCAGCCTTCATCTTTTCTTCCTTGGGCTTAGCCAGTGCATCAGTCTGCCTAGGATCCTGGCTGGTAATGGTGAATTCAGGAATTTTATCAGCTGCGGAATTATTTTGAAATTTCTTAACATTTTTCTGCAGCCTTTTGATCTTTGGGAGTATGAGACTGTTTTCTTTAATTGGCCCTTGGCTCCTTGTTGTTACGTTGGTTTCCATGACATCCTTGTAGCTCTGATTCTTTTCTTCTTCAGCATCAAATAACGAAACAGAATTCCACGGAACCATGGTTTCCTCTTCTTGTTCCTTCGTTGAAGTGGTATTCTCTTTTCTTTATTCCTCTCCATCTTCTGTTAATCTAGAATCCAACAGCTGATTCATGACCAACGTCACCGAATTTATCCATTGAGGACAATTCTTTTCAGAGTGTGGTTGTTGGTGGAAAGTGCAAAAATTTTCCATGCCTACCTCTGTTAAATTCATAGATGTAGCATTGCGAGGAGGAGGTTGGGACTGATTGTTATCCTCTCTTTTCTTATAATAGGGCTTATAGAACTTTTGTGTTTCCTTCTCTTTCTCCAAGTCTATGATTTTGTTGGAAAGATTATGCATCATTTTTGCCATATTTTCAAAATCTGGTGATTTCTCTTCCTTAGGCTTAGTAAACAATAAGGCTTTCCTTCCCGCACCTTTCTCTCCCGACTGTCCGGGATAATCTTCGATACTTTCTCTTTCAGCCTCCACTACTTCTGCCTCTTCACAGGTTTCCGCCAAAGTAGGCTTGGCCCTTATTTTGGCAAACATGGCCAACTTAGGGCCTAAAGCTGAAGTATAATATTCAATCAGGACCTTGTCCAAAGGTTTATCAGCTTCAGAAAAATTCTTGAGATATGCTGCAAACCTTTGGGTGAAACTGTGCACCTTTTCCTTTCTCTCTTTCTTCAAGGCGCATAGGTCTTTCATTAGAGCTGCATGAGTCTTCTGAGTCACATATTTACTCCTAAAAATCCTTTCAAAGGTATCCCAATTAGGGATAGAGTTTGCAGGAAGCCCAAAATACCATGATGCTGCAGCTCCTTTAAGGGTATGCGGGAATAGTCTGCAGACTACATCTTCATACTCCCCGACCCTTAACCCTTCTATTGCCAAGTAAAAACTTTGTAGGTGATCATCTACTAATATCCTCTCACTTGGGTCGAACTTGGGCAAAATCTTATCAAAGGCTTGAGGTAGATCATGTAACGGAGGTGTCAGGTTTAAGGGTGATCTAGCTCTCCAGGTAGGTGGTGGGTTTGGTGGGTTAGGTGGTGGATTAGCATTTACGCCAGCCATGAGTCTGGGTGGAGAGTGAGGAGGTGAACAAATAGGAGTGTGAGCAGGAGAACTGTGAGGAGTATCTGGACCTTGCTGATTCAAAGGTAGCACAACTTCCTGTAAGGATGTTTCTACAAGTTCTTCCCAGTCCCCAACCAGCACTGAGTCTTCCACTATAGGACGATCTTTCTTTTTATATTCTCTTCTGGGAAATTCAAGGATGATTGGAAATCCTCCAATATTCTTTACATATGCCTTGGTGTGTCTTCTCAGATCATTAACTACTTCGTTGCCAACAGAATATAGATGTTCTCTACTTCTTTCTTCCGGAATTGGATTATGAAGCCTACTGCTTTCAGAACTATTACCGGTGGAATAATCTCGGGAAAACGGGTTTCCTCGGCAAGCCATGCACTGGAGGCCCTCCTTCTAGAGCCAGAAACTGTTGAGGCATGGAAATTCGCAGGCAACAACAGCAAGGGATTCTCCCCAGTCAACGTTCCCAACTAGCACGTGACTGTTTGGTATAGGGAATCCATCCGGTTTGCGGTCCGACTACTGTAGGTCAAGTAACAAAAAAAAATGTTTTAACGGTTGCGGCCCAGTCCACCGTGTATATTTTTGTATTTTTTGACTTAAAGTATGATATGCACATGCCTAATTAACAATGTAGGGTGATAAAGATGCAAAGAGTAGTCACAATGTGATGCGTAGGTTCTTACCTCTCGTCTTAGAACTCACAAGCATCCAAATCATGCAAGAAAATACATACTAACTAAAATATCTCTAGAGAGCTGGGTATTGATTCATGAGTAATGCACCCCTGTTCATGTGTTATGGCAAATCACAGATAGCTGTTCTTATAACCAAACATATAAACATGAATAAAAGTATAGATGATAAGATAGCTCATCAACAGCTAAAACTTCCATTACTCATAGTGGAAAAAGACATCATAAAGGTACTGTAGAACTTTCAGACAAGAACATAGGTTCAAGAAATTAGAACGCTCTTATAGCTAATGAGACATAGCTGAAAACGAAATAGTTCACATTCAACGTTGCTCATCTAATCACATTGATATATTCCACATAGCACTTCCTCCAACAGGCAAAATTTGCAGTCTCTAGTTGTAAAATGAAATAGTTCCTCTTACAAGCATTAAGTTACAAGTTTTTCCAGGGAAAAATCCCTTGTAGCTTCTCACTTCCAAATATTTAAACAAAATAGTAGACCGCTTGGGTACCCCCCAAACGTGCGACTTTTCGGTTCTTCGAACGTTTCATATCCCTCTTTTCATTTTTTCTGTGCATGCTCATGATCAGCTGAGTCACTGACGGACCTTTCAGAGTTGTGCCTTTGTTGCTTTCGATTTTGTCTTTTACTTTGCCCATGCCCCTTGAGATCCTGCCTCCTATCTGTACCTTCGTGCCGCGGCAATATGAAAAGTCTTTTGGATCTTCCTGCAGTTAATCAATGTGCATCATTCACCGGGATTGCATTCTAAAACAAACGTGAAATTAAACCAAATAAAACGACTAATCTACAAGAAATGGCTAGGTGCACCTCTTTATCTAAGAATTTTAACAAACGCTGACACCACTACCTCGTCCACCTACAGGCTTGACAGACATCATCCACGACGAAAAACGAAAAACTCATCGGTGGCTAAAAATACTTACATCGGAAGGTAGATTCATTCACCTCCACATAAGCGGGTCTTAAAAGTGACGGGCACTGTGAAACCACTTAAGCCTCTCGGAGTCGGGAAAGATAAGACCTAAGATGTGGGTGGGAAAGTTCTCAATCGAAAATCAGAAGGACCTCGACATCAAATGATGAAAGCTTTGCACAACCGCAACGGCGGAAGAGAAAAGACTACGGACAAGTGACTAAAAGACTGATGCATCGGCGGGTGGAGCACTTTACCCTTCGGATGCTTAGTTGCTTTGGGAGCCACAGCGGCAGAAGCAAAAGGTTACAGACAGGCGACTAGCATCGGAGGGCAGAGCGCTTTAGACTTCGGGTAGCTAGCTAGTTTGGGAGCCGCAACGGTGGAAGCAAAAAAGGCAACAGCCTCCGATTAAAGTAAAAAATGCTTCGATAAAAAAATAAAACCGCTAAGTGCTTAAAGACTCTGAAATTCAGCAACGGTTAAAACTGTTTCTCTTCCGAAACGGCGCTTTGCAAAGGACAAAAAGGCCTGATCCATTTTTAACTTAGCAAAACAAACTCTAAAATCTGCGATCTACAACAATTCCAAACACGAGCAATTTCTGAAAACCAGGACGAAAGGCAATCTTCAAAAAAAAAACCATCCAAAATTAAAGCACGAACCAAAGGTTCAATGATCCAAATGATTAAAAACAACGCTAAATCATGAGGAGGGGACCAAAATTTAAGAACTTTGGGGAAAACAATTGTAGCCGCAACACCCTCCAATTCCTTGTCAAAATGTAAATTAGGTCTTTTATGCATCTGGGGATTCTGTCCTAGACAGAGTTTCGGGATCAGCTACCTTGCCCATGCATACGAGTCAGGGTTGCGATTGTCCCCCCAGAATGTTGGTATAGCTAAGGTAGCCTTTAGTCTCTTAACATTTAGGGTTCATACCTAGGTAAACTGAAAGGCTATTTCTGGTTCACCTTGGACGGGCTTGGAAGGTAACCCTTGTTGAAAGTGTAGGAGGGTGGTGGGTGATTCCTCCGCTTATGCCTAAGAACCACTTCAAGGACGCTAAATAACTGTTTTTCAGCTTTCTTCGGGAAAGCATATATTTACCCTTGTTGACTGTTTGAGACATTAGGAAATTTCGTAGTGTTTTCTCTGTGGTTGTCTGTGTTTAGTTGACCTTAGGGCTTGATTTGTCAAATTTACAATCGTGGAGGACCAACCTATAAGAAGGCCATGCAGGTTGCAAAACCTTCCTCCTCTCATCACATTGGAACCTCCACCTCCATTCCAAAGGCGGAGACTGGACACGGTCGGTTCATTTGAACCGGTAGGAGTAAGTGAAGTTCCAGGTGAACCAACACTTATAGCTAACCGTTTTGATTTTAATACAGTTGAGATAGAAGACTTGCAGGCTGACGAGTTTGTGAGAAAATTTAACACACCCTTGACTGATTTAAACGACCCTGTGATTGTCCAGGTTAGATCGTTTGATTCAATTATTTTAGGTGTCCCTGTGGGTAGGATTATGTCTACTGCGGGAGAGAGTTCTTTTGTTTTCACCTAAGCCATTTCGGTTGAAGGGGTGCTACCTCCCCCGGTTAGTACCCCTAGATCTAGCATACCTACTATGCCATTGACTCTAGCAAGCCGGGTGGTCCAACTACTGGTTCACGTAAGCTTAGTAGGTGCTTCTGGTGACACAGTTACTGGGATTCCTAGTATACCTACTGTTCCTTCCTCCTTCACATACACTACCCAGAGTGGTCCAGTAGGATCCTCGGCTTTCGTCTAAGGATTTCCTTGGAATTGGGGGCACATTCCCCCATCCACTCCGTACATAGGCCCATCACCTTCTTATGTAGGAGTGCAGTTTGGAAACAATACCTCTTATGGGCAAAGTTTTCAAACTCCGGTCTCGGCCCCATTTACGAGCTCTCCCTTTTCGTTGTTTAGCGGAGGGATACCTGCTCCTGTTTTTCAGACCCTAATTTCAACTGGGATGACCCAAACCTCTTATACTGCACCTCCCACTCAGAATCTTGTGGCTTACAGATGGAATCCGTTTCAAAGTAATCCATCCACTTCGCAATCGGTGGCAGGGGGAAACCCCACCTTTACTAATGGGCATTCGGGGGTAGGTCCCTCTAATCCCCAGACTAGCACTTTTAGTACCCCAGTGCGACCCAAGCTTCTGTTCCTGGAAACGCTAAACTTTCCAGACTTGTCTAAGTTGATGAACGACCCGATGAGGCATGACCCCTTGTGGCCACCTGTTCCCACCAAATTGCCATCGGACATCCCTAAATTCGAGGGAAAAGTTGGTGAAGATCATGGGGCTCATGCCACCACATTTCATTTATGGTGTTCTTCGAATTCACTGAATGAAGATTCAGTTAGGTTGAGGCTGTTCCAAAGAACCTTAACAAGTATTGCAGAAAAATGGTACATTGAGTTGCCTTCTGTTGCGTTCAGTAGTTTTTGAGACTTGGCTAGTGCATTTCTTAGCCACTTTCAGCTTCCAGTCTGATATGATTTCAGAATGGACTTGTTATCTACCTTTAGGGAGAACAAGGCTTCCCACATCTCAGATCATATCCAAGAGTGGAGGAGATGAAAGAGCCTTCTAAAAGCCACTATTCCTCCTGAGTTCTTACTAGAGTGGTTCCTTAAAAACCTGTTGCCCTACATATCTAAGGACGTATCTGCCTCAGGAGTGACAAATAAAGAAGAAGACATTCTTAGGGCCCAGCAATTGGATTTGATTTATTCACAATCTGGGATCTTGTATGAGATTATCCCTAAGGCACCGAGGCCTACCCACGATGCGGAGAAGCCTAAGCCTGGACCCCATGCCGATGGTGTGGTTGGGTCCTTAAACTCTCCCACCGTAGAGTCTTTGGATAAACAGCTTCATCAGCTGTCTGTTAAGCATTCTGCAGCGGAGGCAGCAAAGGTTTCCCCCTCCCCCCAGAGTGCAAATGTTTTTGCACAAACCTCTCAGAAGGGAAATCAGCAGCCCAGTGGGAAGAAAAACAGAGGAAAGAAAGGAGAGGGAAATCAAAACAAGCAGAAACCCACGAATAGTGTTGATGGGGGCAAGAAAGAAAAGAAAAAGGTTAAATTCCTATGTAAGTTGTGCCATGAGGATCACCTCACTCACCTTTGTCTCCTTATGGAACAAGCCCAGAAGCTGCTTAAAGCTCAACAACCAGCTGTCCTGAAGGATCCTTTTCCCCAAGGACAGAACTCTGCTTCAACTTTTAATGTAGCAAGGGGCACTCCAAATGCCCCTGACCCAAACTATATCAACATGGTTCGATCTTCGACTTTGTTACAGATGAGGAATAAAAATTATGAGAAAGAGACTTCTGAGAAGGGTAAGGCTATAGGTAAAACTTCTAACCCTCTCACGATTGAGAAGCCTGCTAAAACTATGCCAAAGATACCAAAAGGTGTCTTTAAGAAGACCTTGCATAACCCTAATGCTAGGGTTGCTTCAAACTACTCCATGGTTGAAGACTTAGCCCAAACCCCATGTGTAATGTCAACTTTAGAGGTGTTACAGAGTTGTCGCACTCTGTGGGATGCCCTCTTAGCAGCTTTAGGCAGCATGGACTCGTCGAGTCTCATGGAGAAATTTCATTTGTCTGATGTTAAAATTCGCCTACCTTACCATGTAGCCTTATCAATAGATGTCATCCATGGTGGAAAGACCATTGGAAGGGCAGTTGTTGATGAGGGTGCTTCTACATGCATTATGTCCTTGTCCTGTTGGAAAGCTCTTGGATCCCCAGATCTGGTCCCATCAAACACTCTGCTTACTGCTTTTGATGGAAGGTCATTCCGTCCGCATGGTATCCTACCGGCTTTTGAAATTAAGCTGGTAGGGAAAGCAGTTTCTGTTGAAGTGGAAGTGATTGATGCACCTTTGGACTATAATTTGCTTCTGGGAAGAAGCTGGACTTATGCCATGTCCGCTATTGCGTCGGTCGTCTTTCTGGTGGTAGTATTTCCACACAAAGGGAAGTTGGTTACTGTTGACCAACTTGATTTTACTTGAAAAGGCCATTTATAGTCTAATGAGTCCACTGTACCATTGGTTGATCAGGTTAAACTTGCTGCACAGAGCTTGGGGGTTGGAATGTACGCATCACTGATGGGCACATTTGATCTTCCAGCCCCGATTAAATATATTGATTCTACTAGTGTGGGGAAGTCCATAGCCACGGTTGTTGATAGCACTGATCCTTGGGTTCTCCCTTCACCCCATGAATAGGAAGTGCCCCTATCGGCAGTGGAAGTAGCTTACCAAGCCATCACTCAAACCGCTGTTGATCCTATTCCTGATCCTCACACAGTATCAGAGGACCGGGAAGAATTCTATTTGCCTATTTGGGTGGAAAACTCTTTGCACTCTACGAATTGTTTAGATATGGTTTTACCTTCTGATGAAGCCATTATGGAAGCCATGAGTGGACATGGTAAGATCTGTGAAGATATTCACCATCGATCCTATTTTCTTCCAGAGCTAAGCAGGATAGAAAATCAAGAGTTTCATATGAGACTGTCAGATGATGTTGATACACCCATCAATCCCCTACCCAGGGAAGGAATGTTTGCCGAGGGGAATATGGAAAATATTTTTGCTACTATCCCTATCAACATCTCTGTAAATCCTGATGTCAGGGAAAACATATATATAGGTGCAAACTGCTCTCCTGATGAGATTGCCATCTATACTGCCTTGTTCAAGGAATTCCGTGATGTCTTTGCTTGGTCATATGAGGAGATGCCAGGAATTGATCCATCGATAGTTGAACATGAGATCCGAACATACCCTGATGCGAAACCTATTCGGAAAAAGTTAAGACCTGTTAACCCATGTAAAGCGGCGGCTGTGAAGGCTAAAGTTAAAAAAATGTTGAAGGCTGGTTTTATTTATCCCATAGCTCTGATGGAATGGGTATCCAACCCTGTCTCCATTGATAAGAAGCAAGGGACCATACGCATCTGTATCGAATTCAGAGATTTGAATAAATCCTGTCCTAAGAACAACTATCCCACACCATTTATAGATCAGATTATAGATGCTTTCGCGGGAAGTGAGGTGTTCTCGTTTATGGATGGTTTCTCCGGATACAATCAAATTCAAATAAAACTAGAAGACCAACATAAAACTGCTTTCATTTGTCCTTGGGTTAGCTTCACGTACAAAAAAATGCCCTTTGGATTGAAAAATGCTGGGGAAACCTTTCAACGAGCTATGAACTTTGCCTTCCATGATATCAAAGCCATTGTCAAACCTTACCTTGATGATCTGCCTGTTCATTCTCGTAAGAGGATTGAACATCCAGATCACTTACGGTTGATATTTGAGAGATGTAGATACTATAAGATCCACTTGAATCCCCACAAGTGCGTGTTCTGTGTCGAGTCAGGAATATTTCTTGGGTTCATTGTCTCTAATAGAGGAATCCAGGTGGATCCATTAAAAGTAGAGGCCATTGTAAATCTGCCTCCTCCTCGTTCTGTCAGGCAACTTCAAAGCCTACAGGGAAAGTCTAATTTTCTTCAACATTTTATCATTAACTATGCCAATATTACCAAGGGTTTCATGCACCTGCTTAAACAGGACACCCCATTTGTATGGGATGAAACCGCACAACTGGCTTTCGAGGTATTGAAAAAAGCTTTGTTGTTGGCACCTTTACTACGTCTTCCAGATTACTCTAGAGATTTTATATTGTATCTGGCCACGTCCAAGTCGACCATTGGGGTAGTCTTGGTCCAGGAAGACGATAATCTCCAAGAGCATGTCATTTACTATCTTAGCTGTGCTTTAGCCAGACCTGAACTTAGGTACACCCATATTGAGAAATTAGCCTTAGCAGCTGTCTATGCTGTCCAGAGGTTACGTCACTACATTTTACTAAGGACTACCACAGTAGTGGCAGATGTGAATCCCTTTAAATATGTTTTGTCCCGAAAGATTTTTGGGGGCAAATTCAACGAATGGATAGTCATTCTCCAAGAGTTTGACTTGGATTTTCAGTCCGCTAAGTTTATAAAATCCTTAGTTTTTGTTGAGCTTATAGTAGAATTTCCTACTGAAGAAGATGTAGTCATTGAAGATGACTCATTCCTAGATGAGCATATCTTCCTGATATCCACCTCTGATCCCTGGTACGGAGATATACTTATATATCTACAGACTTTGAATTATCCTGCAGCCTCCTCATGGGAGGAACGACGTAAATTACGCCTTCATGCTAAGAACTACCTCATCATAGGAGATACGTTATATCAAAGAGGGGTAGATTCCATTTTGCGTCGATGTCTTACCCATGAGGAAGCGGAGATTGTCCTGAATGATTCCCATAGGGGACCATGTGGGGGTCATTTATCTAGGTTAGCAACGGCCCAAAAGATACTACATGCCAGTTATTTCTGGCCCACAATCTTCAAATATTGTGTGGAAGCAGTGAAGCGCTGTCATCCTTGTCAGCTTTACACCAGGAAAATGCGGTCACATCCTGCTCCGTTGTTTCCTGTTGTCTCGGTAGGCCCCTTCATGAAATGGGGGATTGATTACGTGACGTGCAACCCAGCCTCGGCTGGGGGGCATAAATATATCATTGTCGCTGTTGACTATTTTACGAAATGGGCAAAGGTAATGCCTACTTTTAAAGCCGACGGGGAAACCGTAGCTTTCTTCGTATTCAATCAGATTATAGCACGGTTTGGTATACCCAAAGTGATTGTCACCGAGCATGGCAGTCATTTTCAAAATAGCATGATGACAGAACCGACCACTATGTTTGGATTCAGACAAGAACATTCATCTTCGTACTATACGTAAGCAAATGGTCAAGTTGAGGCTGTAAACAAGACTTTGAAGACCATCCTCAGACATACAATTGATGCAGCCCGTTCTAACTGGCATATCATGCTATACCCTGCTCTTTGGGCGTACCGAACTAATTTAAAAACTGCTATGGGTTTCTCCCCCTTCCAACTCGTTCATGGAGTGGAAGTTGTTACCCTGGTTGAATGTGAAATCCTGTCTTTGAAAATAGCTATTCATGTGTTACCCGATACGATGGAGCTTGAGGAACGTCTAGTACACTGAGAACACCTTAATGAGCAGCGTAGAGATGTGCTGACTGCTAATCAAGCTCACAAGAATAGGGTCAAAAACCAATATGATAAGTCGGTCAAACCTCGTATTTTCTCTAAGGGGGAACTTGTTTTGCTTTGGGACCAAGACAAAGAACCCCTGGGGGCAGGAAAATTCAAGGCCATGTGGTTAGGGCCTTATGTCGTGTCGAAAGTATTAAGGAAGGGCACATATGAGTTAATTGATTTTGATGGGAATAAGCTGCTTGAGCCTAGAAATGGGCTCTACCTGAAAAATTACTATGCTTAGGCTTAGCGCTTTTTCTTGTATTTTATGTATTTTTATGTACATTAGTTTGTCGGTTTTGTTTTTTTATACCATCTGTTGGTTGTTGGAGATGTCTTCTGAGAGGTATATAGGTTTCGCTGATGGCGCCAGTCGCCACACTTGTAAACTAGCTTCAGCAGCATGGGTCATTTACTCTCCCTAAGGACAGCTAGTTGCCTCAGGAGGCACCTGCTTAGGTCCTGCTTCTAATAATGTTGCTGAGTATAGGGCTGTAATTGAGCTTCTATGGGATGCTTTGTCATGTGGTATCACCCAGCTGGAAGTCTGCCTGGACTCTCAACTGGTGGTTTCCCAGCTCAATCGAGCTTGTCAAGTACGAAACCTTGTTCTATTACGTCAGTTCATGCAAGTTAGGTTATTGGAAAGAAATTTTGAATTTATTATATTCAATCACATTCCAAGAAATTAGAATTCATTGACTGATGCATATGCTAATTACATTTTGGATTGGCATCTAACACGCCTTTCATAAAAATACAACATGCACATAAAAAACACTTGTAAATATACCAACAACAATATATATATATATATATATATATATATATATATATGTGTGTGTGTGTGTGTGAATATCTGTCTATAGATAGGTCGAGTCTGATCCTCAGATCTAGTCATAACTGTATAATATACAAAAATATACAAAATGTGGATCGCAGTCCATCAAAATGTCCTAGATCTAAGCAGGACCACCCTAGTCACTAGGACCACCTTGGTACCCATGGTCTCTCTGTACTCTGGCTTCCTCAGCCTCTTCGGCTTTGGCAGCCTCCACAGCATCTATGTACACCAGAACTGCTCTGGCCACCCACCTCAAAAGGCGTAACCAGACAGGTGGAACTCCAACCACAAATTCCTGCATGACCGTTGGGATATGCTCTATCCGCAAAGTGGGCATTCTCTGGGTAAGCCTGGCCAGTTTCCCCTCTAGAACCCTAATAAGCCCCGGGTCTTCGCCTAAGACAGGCCGAACAAACATACGTGGATGCCCCTCAGGGCTGACCGGTCCAATATCTACATTTTGACATGTTTATAGGATTAGGACTCTTATACATATGTATATATCTATATATTAAAATTCATAAAAATTTTAAGAACTTGAAAATTAAAATTTACCTAGCTCTCCCCATTCTCCTCCTAGAGGGAGGACAAGGTCTTGATCACCTAAAAAATCCATCTTGGCATACGGAAACTGCTCCAATGCTGGTAACTACCGCTCCCACCAAACGTAGAAGTCATCATCGTATACACTCTGCACTGAGTCGCCTCCTCCTTGGCGGTGGAAGATGTCTCCCCATTTGCTTAGCCTAGGCTGACGTGGAGATCGGACTGATATGGCTATAGCAGGGCTCAACCCTGGCACTCTCTCTTGAAGAAGGCAACCAATATGCTAGAATACTCAAAGTTCTTCCACCTTCCTCTCTTGCAATCAGAGAGTTGTTTTCTCAAAATGGGGACAACTCCTGAACACCAATCATACAAGGCACCTTGCATACAATCCACCACCAACCTCATTTGGTTTTGTGTAGCTAGATGGAGTGACGATGATCCCGCAATCCTCACTATAGTGCTTGTCAATACTTGTAGTGAAATATCACCTATATGTGCAATTGGGATACAACTCCCTCTCTTTTGGGTACCAGGTGCACAGTACACATCAATGTAATTCTGGACACTTAGAGGATCACCGCCTCTACCGGTGCCCTCTAAGTTGACTAGTGATCCTCGTCGTGACAGACCGACAATAAATTATACGTCCTCGGAAGTAATTTCCAAAGTTTCACCTTGTAGGTCGAACATCCCTAAATCATGGTCCCAGTAGTTTATCATGAACTCTAGCAAGCGGACATTTGCCCGCATAGGTGATGTGCAAAAGAATTTCAACAACCCACTCATTCGTAAAACATGTATGGTGGGTGCACTTTGGAGTGATTCATGGTCCATATCCTCATGCTCCCATTCCCTCCATTCCAACACCATCTTCACACCTAGAAAAACAAACATTATGAATCTTTAGTATCATATAAATTTTCAAAATTTTTGACTCAATATAGCTTTTTCTCCTTCACGCAGTACACGCGACTGTCTAGTTAGACATCTCGCGTACTGTACGTGACTGTCTCTCATGGAAACCCGCGTACAGAACGCGTGTACGCAAGTTTCAACATAGTGAACCTGCGTACACAGTGTGACTTGCTTTAGGACGCTTAAAAACACAAAATTGGGACTCAAAATTGAAAATTGTTAGGATCAAATTGAAGAACTCGGGGTGTAGGCTTACCTGCAACTTGCGGAATTTCATTTCGTTTGTTGGATTGTCCACACCGATCAAATGAAGGTAGAGGTAAAAACTTGCTTTTTATGGCTAAAATTCAAAATGGTGAGTTTATTTTAGTTTTTGAACTATTTATAGAAATTATATTTCTAAAGTGGGTTTTTTTTCCTATAGTTCGAAATGTATTTAACTAATACCATATCTCTTTTGGCCTTGTAACAGGTTTTTTTATCATTATGAAGTGTTTTTGCTCCTATAGGGTGGTTTTTGTCATTTCCAATGCATTTCTGCATCTATACGTAATCCACTTAAACTTAGCAATCAACATTTTTCCATGGACTATGGTATTTTAAAACCATTAGCTCCCCGTCTCTACCATTGTTCTTCTATGGATAGGACCTTCCTCTCATGAGTATCCTCATTTAGAACCTATGTTTTCTTTTGATACTCATGCTACAGTGGTTTCAAGTATAGGGGTATCCTCTTAGCTATTTTTCACGCCAAACAAAGCCTCTTTTTGGTCTCTTTTTACAAGCTATCCCTTTATAGGACTCCCCGCCCTTATGGAGTTTCTTTAGGCCCAGGTCTGATTCCTTAAAAACATACTTGACTGTCGAGTTAACTTGTCCGTTCAAGCTCGTTAAGAATATGTGAATGGGAATCCGCATTGGTGGTAGGTTATCCCTTTCTCGAACCTTGCGGGATAATACAAGAAAGGATCACTCTCTTTTCTACTAAATTGAGAAGCGTAATCTTAGGCATAGGTTTATCCCTTTTTCGGACCTGAGGGACTAAATTTACGGAAAATGAACTCCCGGTATGAGCTTAGTTTTCTCTTTTTCGTGCTCTGGACCTTAACATGAAAAAGATTCCGAGTGTACTTTATGTCTTTGTCATGCTCGTTAAACATTAAAGAACAAAGCATTGATTTTATTGTTGTAAGCCCCATTTCTCGTACTCAAATGAATCTTTCTGAGTGATCTTGTTTTCCTTCACACTCGTAAAACTCAAGCTATATGCTGTTTTCGAAGGAGCGTTGGGTAGGTGGTAATTTAACCTTTTTCGGACCTCCCTGCCTAAGTATGAAAAATGTTCACCTTTTCTTCTGTGGAAGTTAAGAGAGTTCTTCTGTGGTATGTTTTATACTTTTCCGGCCTCAGGATACTAAATTGGATGAAAAAGGACCCCCCTGGGGTCTTCTTTGGAGTTTTCAGACTCTCTAAATGTGAAAACACCAACTGAGCATGTACTAGTTTGGGCTCATTAAATCCACGAATCAGTGATACTATCAAGCATTATTTTCTCTTCTCTTCAAGCTTGTTAGAAAATGAAGAGAGATCCGAGATGAATTTTTTGGACTCGTTAAAATTTAACAGGGAAGGTAAGGAAGAAGTTTTCTCTTGTTTTCAGTTAGTGGTAGCATGCCATCCTTGAACATAGCACTCTCTGGTTTTTCCGATGCCCATGTCTCAATGTTCACTTTTAGTTCAGCTATTATTTCGAGTTTACTACTCCTCCTCTTGTTTGTTATATCTGGGGAATCTGATCATGTCTCCTACATGACTGATAAGTCTAGTTGTTCTATCTATAAAGTTAAAAGCTGCCCTGGGTCATCTCTGTGTCGTTGTCTGATCTCTATCATGATCCCATCATTGTCGTATATGTTATCATTTATGTCTACCTTCTTTCACCCAGTTCCTAGTCACTCTCGTGATCCGTTGGAGGATCTATTGCCTTCCGTATCACAGCATGGTTCCGCATCAGTACTTCCTGACGATGAAGACCTAGAGTTTTGACGAACGTACCTCAGGATTCACTTTCCTCATCAGTGAACTCCTTTGCTTCGATTGTTGATTATCACCTATTGATTGACAAACTATTGTATCCACTCCATGTTCGACTTCAACCTACATTTATTCACATGGCTTGGATTTTACTGGTTCTTTGGGATTGTTTATGAAGATCTTAGTTCCTCATTTATGGACTAAGTTGCGCAAGATTATGTTCCACTTATGTACACAGCTTCCAGATCTTTGAAGACTCATCATTATTGTATATTGTGGCTTCGATCCACCTTTGTAATATACGTGGTCTTGTACCCGTATTATATAATGTACTCAAATATTGTAAAGGAGCTAGTGTGTCAAAACCCCAAAATTTCAAAAAATTTAAAACTTTTAAAATAACAACATTACAGATAAACATCTCAATTGACATTAACTAATTATATTAATGTAAAGCAGTTTAACTGGTATTTATTTGATAAATATATACATTAACAGCGGGTTATGGAGTTTATCAGTTAGTATGCTTAGTTATAAACATACTTTGCAGTTTACTGACTTTTCTTCCTTTTTGTGACCATAAGGTGATTTGTTATGCGTCTCCAGGCTTACTTAGCTTTCGAGCTAACACAGCGGTTTCTATTTTTCTTACAGATGTACAGGTAAGAAGTTGTGGCGCTGCCATTAAAATTTTTAAAGTAATTATTATCAGTTTGTTGTAAGCAAACAGGTTTGAAGAAAGAGATCAAACATTCAACTTTAAGTTAAGGTATAATCGTCTAAAATCTTGCTAGTAGAAGTACATATTGTTCATACAGATATGTCAATTTCTCTAGTCTAAAACAATTGCATTTTCTATACAATTATCTTGCAAATTTCTTAAGAATCACGGTAGAGAAACAAGGTTGTAATATCTATAATAAGAATTTAAACCTATACAAGTAAATTGAGTTGAAAGAAGACTGATCAAGACTTCTTTTATTACTGCAGGGTTTTTGGCCTGTAAAACTATTTCTGCCAAGTCTTTGCTTGTTACTGAGGTTATCTCCTGAAGTAAAACCATTGTCTTCCAAAGTAATTCATTACTTATTTATCTTATAAGCCTTATATTACAATTACTATGTCAATATTGGCCAATAACTCAATTAGGAGATAAGTAGAAAGAAATAACTTAGCCTTCTACTATCATACTTTCTTTATAAATTTTTAGACTATGCTAGGCAATTTAAAGAAAATAACTAACTAGTATCAGCTATACTCATTGATTTGTCTTATCATTTACCAAGTCTTGAAATTGAATTCAAATACAAAATTATCTGCTTAGTACAAATTGTATACTATTGAAAAGTCATTATCTCATTAAAAGAAATGATGGTTTCAAGGTTTAGAGGTCAAACCAACTTTATGACTCTAGGAATTTCCTAGTGTACAATCAATTAATACCAAGGTCTTTATACTTATACTCTTCTTACTTGATTAGGGACTTAGATCTCTTGTACTATAGGAAAGAGTTTATATAACTTAGTACCAAGTTTTCATTTCATGAAAACAATGGTATTATATATATATACCATAGTCTAACTTCCAAAGGAGTATATATAAAAACAAACTATATAAACTCAAGGCTAAGATTTAGATCGGGTATCTCCCAACATCGAGCTTATATATTCTGTTAAACTATTATTCCATCTACTATGATTATCGTGGTTGACTTAATAGTGGAGAGTATTGATGCATTATTTGCATGCAGCGCAGGTTATAGTCCATTGCTCCACGACCTTGGTAAATATTATTCAACAAATGATTTGGAATCATTCCTCCATCGTGACATTGGTTGACTATACAGTAAAACCCACTCTTGGTAAAATATTAAAACGCCGGTGTGGCAGCATTCCATCCCTGCATCGAGTGGATATAAACAGCATGAGCTAACCCTAAACTCATTATTTTCACCGTGCCTCTCAGCGCTGTTTGCTCTGCAATGGTGCCGAGCAATCCTGCATGGTCTTTTCTCCATGTGGACTCCTCCTTGTCGATCTCAGTCGTGGCTATCTCCCTCCATTGCATGTTGGATTTCAGTCCTTTGATTCTCTTCTCTTGCTTCGTAGAAGTCTGAGCTAAACCCCTGCTATTGTTTTTCCTTTCTTCGAGGGTTTCGAGTGTTGAACCAGACTTATTCTCTGTACACGGCCGAGATATAAATTTCTCTTGCCTCCATACAGGTATTACTTACCTGTTCTATGAGCTGTGGTGCTGGAGACGACGCCGTGCCTCTTCCATTATACAGGTAACGAATTACATTATTGCTTATTGATAAATTTCTTTACAATTTAATCTTGCAATGAGTACGGAATACTTATAAAGGGTTTGAATAAATGCAAATGCAGGTTTTTACGACTTCCAGCGTGGCCGAAGGTAGAAGGCAGGGCAAGCTGGCTTCATTCCTGGTAAGCATGGTCATGCCATGGCTGGTTTTCCTTGTGGTGTTCAGTTGGAACACTTTTGGGTCGGCTCGAGGAGCCTGAAACCCTTCCTGCTTTCTTCAGACTTTTAAGACTGATAGTGCTACGGCTTAGGCCGAGATGTAAATTTTTTTTGTTGTCTTTTAAGCTTGCGAGAATGCTGTAAATAAATCTGGCTTAAAGCCTGTTGTAAAGAGGTTTAACCTCGACTTCATCTTCTCCTTTTACTGTATAAATTTTGGTTTTGAAGCTGCTGGGTGTTTTCGCCCACAGTCCACCATAAAACTTATTACAGGGTCTCATTTCTTTCATAGCTTTGGTAATACTAATGTGTCTGATTTTTAATTTATAAACTGTTTATAAAAAGTGAATCCAGACTTGTGTTAACCTTGAAATGTTGATTTGAAAGAAGGCCGTAAGTAAATTTTTGGTTTAATTTATAATTTCTTATTTTATTTGCTTAACCCGTACTTCTAGGGTTTTAACCCTGTTTTGCACAGCTTCGATGTAAAATGGTTTTCTTATCTGATATTATATATTATAATTAATATTTTAATTTACTTCTGTAAGTAATTATTTGTATATTAACTCAACAAATGAACTGTCTAAAGTTCTGTTGATGATCTTTGTTTTATAACATTAATCTGAGTTGTTTTTGCAATAAACAACACTCTCAGATTTTATAATAAAAGTTCTTATTAAGTAATAGTTAGGGTTTATATTCTTAGCTTAAGGATTCTTGTGTTTAAGCCTTTTAATAGTTCTTATGTTTTGTTTTTATTTTACTTATTGTATCTTCTAAAAAGAGTTTACTTATCCTGCACAACAGAGTACATTAACTTAGGGTTTGTAATTGGAATTCTTTATACTTCCTAAGTTTATCTGTTTTATTTTTCTTTAAAGATTACTAATTCTATTTTAAATAAAATAAAAGTATAATATCAGTATTATAACTATAATACTTACTAATTCAAGAAATAAACCTGTCTTATTTGAAGTTTTTAAATTCTTTATAAATATAACCTATGTCTCTTTTATGGCGTACAGAGAATAGCATTATGCTATTTAATTTCCTGTACTAATTAAGCTTTATAGGGTCTAGCTTATATAACTATTTCTATATATATATATATATATATATATATATATATATATATATATA
>LPNX010874579.1:58716-78054 GCA_001517045.1 Pseudotsuga menziesii
ACACAGTTCTAGCTAGCTCACTTAAGAGAGGAAATAAACTCACATTGTTTATTCTTATTATATATTCCGTAAACACAAATAATAACATGTTAATATCTGAGTAAGGAGAAATAATAGTTCTGAAACTATTCTTGCTTTAAGTTAACTTCCAGAAATGAAATTATCTGGTTTCAGAAAAGGAATCTTATAAAGTAAGAATTATAATCTAACCTTTGCCTTCTATACTGTACAGCAGCCTTTTTAGGAAACAAAGAAACAAATAAACCTAAAGATACAGTAACTTATTCAATGGGAAAACAATTATGATTGTTGTAAATAGATATATAGGAAACTTGGTTCAGAAGCATACTACTTCTCAACACCAAGTTACTGTGCTGGAGTACGGTCTGGTGGTACCAGATGTGGAAAAACACAGTATTTACTGACAGATTAACTAAAATATCTTGAGACATTGTCTCTACTGTTACTAACTAGCTCCTCAAACATTTAAAATAAACATAACAAGCATCCATTCATACTTAGTAACATAAAGAATTAAAGAACAGAACCTGTTTAAGCTGTGGACAACAACAGCAATGGGAGGCCGTTCCTTCCTACCAACTCCTGGAGAGCGCTCAGACAGCGACTTCTCAGGACCCCCGAGCTTGCTCTGGTCTCCCTAGCTAGAACTAGGTGTAGCAAATCAGATACCAGTCTTCAACTTAGTATCAACTCAGAACTATCAGTCAGTTCTCTCAGTCCAAATAGCTGTAATAAGAATCAAGTTACTGCAGCAATCCACTCAAAACACTTCCTTACTGTTTTTTCCACTTTCCTCAATGAAATTCCTGAATAACATTCACCTGAATGAATTCTTTCTGGAATAAAATCTGAGCAGCCTGAGCTCTCTTCATTGAGTACTTTTAAAGATTGCCTAGGTCTTAGTTGGTTTAATTGTCATTTAATGAGCCACCTGCTCAGATTCCACTTTCTTGGGGAATCATGACCCCAAATATAGGGAAGTTTCCACCTGCAACTTAGGAAGTGTTTGAGGATGCTGCCACTTGTCTTTTGCCTTTCCACCTAGTTCCATCCACCAGTTTGACCAGTAACCTCTTTTAACAGCTCTCCCATGCTGTTGTCTCCATAATTTATTTATTATTAATAAAATATTCTGAATTACACTCCATAACTGTTGACTCTGCTGAGTCATCAATCCCTACTTAGGATTAAGTTTAACATAATGTCTCAGAAATAAAATAAAACAAATTACATAATTTTACAAAATTGGGGTATGTGACATAGTGTTCCAGTATATTGAACATAGCATCCTCAGATATGACTTTGTATATGACATTATTATGTATTTGTTTCAGGTACTACCTTTCAGGTACTACCTCTGCTCCATTGGATTTCTGAGTTCTCCAAAGATAAAGATTATAATGTATTTCGGCCATCGTTTCCCTCTGACCTCACACATTAGGGGGCATCTGTTATCAACCCAAATGGCACTTCTTCGTTCGAGTGCTGACACTTCACTTGTTGGCACACAAAAGGACATTTATGGATTGAAGGTTGCCTAAAACACTATAGATGGGCATGTTATGAAATACATTCACTATCCATCCAACTTGCCATTTTTTACCTTTTCATATGTCAATTGCTGTATGCGACTTTTCCTATAAGCAACCCGCGTACACACACGACTTTTCCTACAGCATATCACATACTGTACGCGAGTATTGTCATTGCAACCTACATATAGATTTGTACGCAGGTTTCCCTTATAGCAACTCGTGTGTCATACGCGGGTCGCCAGCATCAATACTCGCGTACGCCTTCCTTTGACATAAAAAATAATAAATCATGATTAATGGAGATGTGTTAAGCCCTAATAAATAACTATCTTAACTGTCTCAACCTCCTCAACCTTCGAAATTACTCTATTTCACTAAGTATAAATAGAGGCCTTGGGGAGGACATTAATCAATGATACTTGGAGAGCAAAGTTATGCTGGTGGTATCTATTCAGAAGTCTTTGGAGCAGCAGAACTCAGAATCCTTTGGTTGTAGAGGAGTCCTTGTTTCAGGCGTTGGGTTGTAACCTTAACTCATTCACTATTGTTAATAAAGAGAATCCTTATTCCAAATGTGTGTTGAATATATTTCATGTATCATGGTTTGATGAATATTTATGATTAAGCACTCTATATATTGTTTATCTAACTTGTCAAATATACATATATAAGTTTGCATTTGTAGGATTTGCTCTTTGCAGGTGAAGGAGAAACATCCCTGAAAGCTTTGAAGGAGAAGCAGAGCGGGAGAAGACAAAGCTTGGATCAACCGTCGTGAATAGGGTGAGTCCATCCTATCTTCCTATTTCCTCTATGTACTTTAAAGTTGATTGTCTGCAAGTTTTAAGAGTATGTTGGTAACCCCAGACCTTCAGTTATAAGGTGTTTATTCCTGAACAACAATCTTGAACAAAAGCCCCATGAAAAGCGTGAAGGATCAAGTTCCTCAGCAAGCTTGGAGCGGTAAGTGTAGCATCATATCACATTTAAGAATTTTTGGTTGTGTAGCTTATGCACATGGACTTGAAGAGTTGAAGAGAAAGTTAGATGACAGAAGTCAGAAATGTATTTTTGTTGCATATAGTGAAGAATCTAAAGCATATAGACTTTATAATCCCATCACCAAGAAATATGTAATTAGCAGAGATGTGGTGTTTAAAGAAGAAGAAGCATGGGATGGGAGCATTGATAAATTAGTTGGTGAGGAAGTTGTAACACCTCATGCAGAAGATGAATAAGATGAACATGGCACACATGGAGGACAATTGATTCCACATACACCAGCAGCAAGGACACCTGCCAAAACGCCTAGAACTCATGGACATGGTGAACCATCAAGTGTTGGTGGACGACAAGGAACAGGATCGGAGGTAAGCAATGAATCAAATCCTACATTGGCATCATTAAGAAACAAAGTCAGAGGTCAGAAGACTAGAATTTTAAGAGAGTTATATGATCAAAATGAAGAGGTAGATCAAGTTTCAAATTTTGCATTTATAGCATGTGATCCTATAGATTTTGATGAATCTGTTAAAAAGGATGTTTGGATAAAAGCAATGGATGAAAAAATTGATGCCATAGAAAGAAATAATACTTGGAATCTTGTATATTTGCCTGATGATAAAAATTGTATTGGTGTCAAATAGATTTATAAGACTAAGTTAAATGCTGATGGTGATGTTGAAAAATATAAAGCAAGACTTGTAGCTCAGGGGTTTAGTCAACAACCTGGAATTGATTATAATGGGACATTTGCACCTGTAGCCAGACTTGATACGGTAAGAATGGTATTAGCTATTGCCGCTCATAATAAATGGTATGTACATCAAATGGATGTAATGTCTGAATTTTTGAATGGATCTTTAGAAGAAGAGGTTTATGTGAGACAACCTCAAGGATATGAGGTTGATGGACATGAAGACAAAGTCTGCAGATTGAAGAAAGCATTGTATGGATTGAAGCACGCACCCAGATTTTGGAACAATAGAATTGATGAATATTTGAATAGTGAAGGATTCAATAAAAGTCCAAGTGAACCAACTTTGTATACAAAGGTAAACCAAGAAGGTAAAATTCTGATTGTTTGTTTATATGTGGATGATTTGATATTCATTGGAGATCTTTCTATAGACGAGTTCAAAAAAGCCATGAAAACAGAATTTGAGATGACTGATTTAGGATTGATGAAATATTTCCTTGGTATTGAAGTCATTCAATCTGAAGATGGTATTTTTATATGTCAGTCTAAATATGCAAAAGATGTGTTGAAAATATTCAGAATGCTGAATTGTAAGCCAGCTGTAACTCCAATAGCAACTGGCACAAAACTTAGTAAGGAAGATGATGGGTCAAAAACTGATCCAACGATGTATAAGAGACTGGTTGGAAGTCTCATGTACTTAACTGCAATAAGACCTGATATAATGTTTGCGGTAAGTTTGATTTCAAGGTTTATGGAAACACCAAAGAATACCCACTAGCAAGTTGGAAAGAGAATCCTAAGATATATTGCCGAAACAACAAATTTTGGTATCCAGTATACATCTAATTCAAATTTTAAGTTGATTGGATATACTGACAGTGATTTTGCAGGTTCTATTGATGATATAAAGAGCACATCTGGATATATGTTCAATTTTGGATCGGGATCAGTAGCATGGGAGTCAAAGAAGCATCCCATAGTGACACTATCCTCTGTTAGGGCAGAGTATGTTGCAGCAACAACAACTGCATGTCAAACAGTATGGATGAGAAGAACTCTTTCTGAGTTACAGCATGAACAAAATTCAAACAACTCCAATTTTTTGTGATAATAAATCAGCTAGTGCACTATCAAGAAATCACATCTTTCATAAAAGAAGTAAACATATTGATACACAATATCATTTTATTCGTGAACTTATAAACAACAATGAAATTAGTGTGGAATTTTGCACATCAAGAAATCAGTTTACAGATCTATTTACAAAACCATTGGGAAAAGATTTGTTTGAACTTCATAGAAAAAACATTGGGGTTTGTAAGTTGTAACAGAAATCTAGTGTTACAAAATTTTGTTTTTTGAATGTAGTAATTAAGGGGGAGAATGTTGGGAATTCTTTAATTACTCCACCGCCGACTGCAACAAACTTTGAAGAGGCAACTTCAACTGCTGAAATTTTGAAGATACAACACCTCCCAGATTGCAACTGCTGAAACAATGAAGAGTCAAATTGCTAATCGCTGGAATTTTGAAGAGCCGCAATCTGCCACACCGCCTCATCGTCTTATGAAAAAAGACAGACATACGATTATTTAAATTCATTTTAATCTGCTAGCAAATCACATCTAATTTTCCTGAAGAGGCAACGCAGTATTTTATTTTCTGTAAGTCTGTAAATCATAAACTATGAATTCCGTTTTGTTATCCGAAGGGTCAATTAGCAATTTAATGGCCGTGGTTTTGATCCAATTGAATAATTGAGTCGTGGACCAACCTAGAAGATCATGTATCAAAGTACTTGTAGGTAGTGTGTGCAAGGGTTGTCCACTCACAATGGAATGCGCTGATTGCTCAGGAATTAGAGTATTTGCTTCTTGCTAAGGTTGTCATTGTTGGATTATCTGCTGCTTGGTTGCTTCGCTCTAATATGGAACACTATCGGTATTCTCTTGATAGATATGGGGTAGGATGCAAGTTTTCTCTTGACATATATGGAGTAGGATGTAACTTGCATCCTACTACATATCTGTCAATAGAATACCGATAGTCTTCCATATTAGAGAGAAGCAACCTAGCAGTAGATAATCCAGCAACGACAACCTTAGCAAGAAGCAGATACTCTAATTCCTGAGCAAGTTAGCGTTCAAAATTGAACCCTTCCCCGCCCTTCCAAAGGGTTCTATCCCTTCCCAGAAGTGTAAAGTTAAAATTGCCCTTCAAACAAAATTTAAAATCTGAATTTTACCTTTCCACTTAAGAAGCGCATAATTTATACCAACATTTCAAAAGAAGGGAAACATTTGAAATTACCCATCCATATAAATTTCTCAAGATGTTAAAATTTCTATGCAATAAAGTTCAACTCATCATTCAGAATATTGGAAATATGATAAATTATAATCACTCACTCACTCATGCCATGCACTCACTTCTTAGTTGTGCAAGATGACCAGTAATCATTGATGACTACGAGATACTAGCCATCGATATGTGACTCTGACTTTCGAGTCACTTGGGGATGCAATATAAAGTGTGACAATGTGTCAACAACTACGACCATAACAAAAAAGAATTACTAGTCTACTACCGGCCTAGATCCAAATCCTAGGCTCTATCAAGCGCCGAGAGGGATCAAATCTCCTGAGGTTCAAACCTCATTGAGTGCAATACTTGAGAAGAGGTTTGCACCTCGAGAGATTTGATCCCTCTCCACGCTTGATAGAGCCTAAAATTTGGATCTAGGTTGGTTTCAGTCGTGGGCTAAGTTTAAAACATAGATAGAATTATGAGGATTATCTCAATGTAAGTAATAAGTATTAAGGATTGAATAAATTGTTAAACTCGAAAATAGAGACAATAATTTTGTAAGGGTTAAATAAATGAAAATATGGTTTAGATTTACAGTTAGAAATTTGATACCATGTAGAAATATTAGCTCCAATGCTATGAGCATAGATGCTAATAAGAAGAACTCGAAATAGATCTTAGTACTAAGATAATTCTCACAAGCATACACAGGAAAAATAGAGAGAAGAAAAGAGAGGGAATCACATTAATGAAGAGATGATTATTGGAGTGTATCCTTCCATTGAATAATGATTAATAATAGTATACATAAATAATACATCTCTCATAGGTAAAATCGAGTTTTATGGAGACAAATCAGAAACCTCAGAAAGTTAGACTTACCAAATATGATAAACCCCCATAGGTGGCTAAAGCACTTCCCAAATCAGTCAAGGACCTCACGAATTAGAAAAAACATGAGCGAGTAGTCAATAGTGACGGAAAAACATGCTAATCCTGGAAAATGGAGAGAAAATCATGGAGGATGGGTTTGCACAAAAAGATCATTAGAGGAAATTTGGGGTCTAAAATAGGCCTTATAAGAAAATGCGCCAACAATAATTTCTTACGAGTTGGAATTCAAGAATCAATAGAATTCCAATAAAATGAGTCAACTATAATGGTTGAATTGACATATTTGTAAAAAAAAACTACTTTTTATGTTCGTACTTTTGACATATCTCCTTGTGTTTTAACTCAAATTTCGATCGGGAGAGCTCGTTGGATGAGGAATTTGATTCTGCATCCAACGAGTACCCACATTGCATACTTTTGACGGACCCCGCTACCCCAAAACCAAGAAACACCTGAAAAAATGTGATGGTGATGTCATCATCACGTTTTTTTTCAGGTGTTTCTTGGTTTTGGGGTAGCGGGGTCCGTCAAAAGTATGCAGTGTGGGTTCTCGTTGGATGTAGAATCAAATTTCTCATCCAATGAGCTCTCCTGATCGAAATTTGAGTAAAAACAAAGGGATATATGTCAAAAATACGAACAGAAAAAGTAGTTTTTTTCCTTTTTCCTCCAAAATTAATAAATATTATTTTATTATTTTAACTATTATTTTATTATTTTCTTTAGGAGGCCCATTTTAGACCTCAAAATCCCTCTAATGACCAGTTTCCTAGTTAACTAGCTTTACCTTATCCACATAAAAGATGGATACAAACAGAATAAGACAAAATATACGGGATTCCATAAAGTGGTCAAGATCAACCCAAATCAGAATTAAAGCATTCTTGGGGTATAGATGGTAGGTGTTGACTTTAAGGTGCAAGTGGATGCCAACTATCTAGGCTAGTGGATAGGAACTTAATCAAAATTGATTAATTATTGTATCCTAATTTATGAGTGGGTTTAATAATATCCCAATAGTTTTAGGAGAAATGCAGAATTGTATCGCCTTTGCCTTGAAATATTTGGGCTCAAATCCACGTTGTTGTGGGAAGGTGTGGTCGTGGTCCATCCCCAACTAGATATTTGCTGTGTAGTTGTTTAGAAGCTATCGCCGAATCCTAACAATGACAATAGACATCATATCATGATGCCATTGGCCGAAGAAATTTTTGTTGAAGGCCACATTTGTGTCATCGCAACACTTATCTATGGTTTGAAGTGTTGAGATTCAACTTGGTAATCCATAGGGAATAGAAATTCATGACCTTTTGCTGACTACCATTTCCACATAACAAAGGCCACCAATATATAGTAAAAAACAAAATAGATGCTGGATGTGTGGGCATATGTGCAAGCCTAGAAACTCTCGTCCATGAGGTACTTAAACCAATTTAGTTGAACTCCTTGGACACAGAACTTGACTACCGAAATGGTGTTGAGGGTGCATTCCCCCTTTGTACATTTTTGCATCTCTATCCTTGTGATGATTCAGAAAGAAATCTTGACCTAGGCTTGTTGATGTCACCAATTGACACCTTTTCCTTTTTCATTCGTGCCATATCTATCATACATGCTTGCTTCTATGCTTGCCCTTCTTCTTTTGTGCCCCCTTGAAATGTAGTGGAGACGTCTTCTCCAACCATGGAAAATCATGTCAAATTGTGGATGTCATCTATGTGGATTGGGTATTACCAATTGAGTAATAGAGAGTGGATGTGAATTCCCTTAATAAGAAATGTGTGCATTTAATCACTTCCCCTATTGTGCCAAATATTATCAAGTCCTTCAAGTTCATTAGGATAGAATTTTGTAGTGGTTTGAACTTGAGATTCCAAACTGCTTCAATGTCTCCATTGTCAAATGGGACATAGTGCATGTAACACTTGGGGCTCATATCAGGATACATATCCCCATCTGAAAAATCACAGTTGACTTCTTTGGTATGGTTGACTTTCATTTGCAGGTCCTCTATGATTTTGATCCTAGGACCGATCAGTCTAGTGTGGATGGGTTCCTTCTACTGGGTTGCATCCTTGCTATTAGATGCTTTAGGATATGTGGATTTTCCCATCTTTGGCACATGGCGATGATAGACAATACGAATTGGAGGACTTGAAATAGCTCTCTGATTGCACTGCACAGGTTCTTGCAAAGAATAATCTGACTAAGAAATTATTCAATTCTCAATAATGCAAAGTGACCAATAGAACATGACTTCTAGGCGCTTTATCATTTAACCATGAAAAAAGAGGAAATTATTCAATTCTCAATAATGCAAAGTGACCAATAGAACATGACTTCTAGGAACTTTATCATTTAACCATGAAAATAGAGGGATTTGACATTTCATTAATGGCAAGCATAGTGAGAATTTGACAATATCAAACTTTAAATGCAAATATTTGGAGCAAAGTGATCAATAGAACATGAATTCTAGGCGCTTTATCATTTAACCATGAAAAAAGAGTTTCACGGGTTTTGACATTTCATTAGTGGCAGGCATAGTGAGGATTTGACAATATCAAACTTTAAATGCAAATATTTGAAGCAATGATTTCACACAAGACAATGGTAAATGTAGTCTAATCATGCCTTAATGGCTCTTTAACACTGAACAACAAGATGCAACATAGGCTATGCTAAGCAAAATATGAACGTGAAGACACTAGGATCCTGGAATAGAATGGTTTGACCTATCAAACTCATAAAACTTTTAACATGGCACACAAAACACAAAGGAATGGTGCAAAAATCAAACCAAACTAACACAATTGACAATCAAAACCAAAATGGTAACACTAAATCCTATACTACCTCACCCACTGTGACAGGGGTGGTGACTTACTGGATTATGAAGTAGAAATTTAGGGATTCAACCATGCACCATTCACTTATCCTTGTTTAAGAACTCCATTGAGTTGCGCAAGCTCAATCAAATTGGAATCTCAGACTTCCACAACAATCAATGGTCTCACCCAATGCATTTGAAGTTTTGTCAAAATTATTCAAGAACTTGTTTTCATATAGTAGAACTTAGTTTTCTTTTGCAAAGTTCTTTCTCTTGATGTGGCAATTGTTTTGGCATTTCTGTCTTTCTTTCTCCATGGTTTCATGGTAATAGTCTAAGAAGTGGGACTCTTATAATTCCATTAACGCTACTATCATTTCCACAATTGAATCTTCCTTGGTCACACGTTGCATGTGCAATGTCCAGACTGAGATAGAAAAATTCGGCAGTAACTACTACTTCTCTTCCGGACACCAACTGGAACGAGGTTATTCCTATAACACTGTAGGTAATATTTCAACCCAATCATGCTGGCTTGCAAAACATACTTTGGTTAATCCTGTCTCTAAAATATTGCTGAAGGATTCAATTGTGGCATTTGCTTGTGGGTGGTATGGGTTGCTTTTATGTTGTATGAGAAATTCCTTTGTCAAGGTTGCAATTGTGTTGCTCATGAAATGCATTCCATGATCATTGGTGAGGCTTCTAGTACACCCAAAGAAAGTAATGATATTCTTATAGATGAATTGTGCTGTTGTTTCTACAAAATAATTATGCACTGGAGCTGCTTCAACCCACTTTTTCAGATAGTATATTGTGGAAATGATGTAACAAGCTTTTGAGTGCTTCACAAGAGGGATTATGGGGACAATAAAATCAATAGCCCACTTTTCAAACGGCTGAAGGACACAAACTAGATGAATTCGTAGATCGTCTCAGCGAGAAGGGTTCTCAATCCACTAACAAACATCATACACTACTACATTTCGATCCAAAATCCGATGGAAAAATCTGACGGCGTGTGGATTTTTTCTTTTAACTGTACCAAAAATCACAAAGATAATTTTTTTTTTTGAAATTGTGGTCATAAGCGTCGCTTAAGCGACGGATAGGCTCATAAGCGTCGCTTAAGCGCCGACTAGCCTCATAAGCGTTGCTTAAGCGACGACGCATAAATTGGCCAATCATTTAAATAAATACACTTAAATCTAGACTAAAGTTTACAATACACAATAATATTGTGTCGGTTAAGCGACGGATATTTCGGTTCATTTCCTACAACAACCCGAAACCCATTTTAGCGGGGAGGTCCGTGTCTTTTATGATTTATAATATAAGATGTGGTAAAAGAAGGAGACACATATGGAAGCACATACTATTGTAGAGGTTTGAAGTGATGGTCGAAGCACATACTATTGCAGAGGTTTTCCTCTATTTCCAAAACATACCTTTATGATTCTGTGTTTCACTGCAGGAGCAACATAGTATTTCAGGGACTGAGCCAAGGTTCGAGGTGAAGGTAGGAGCATGAGCTGCAAGGTTCGACAGGGTTTGAGGTGAAGGCAAGAGAACATACATATACAAGTTTTTTCCTCTGTTTCTAAACCATATTTCTCAGCAATGCCATGTTTTGATGCAGGATCAACATAGTATTTTAGGGCTTGATCCAAGGTTTGAAGCGAAGGAAAGATCACGGGTTGTAAGGTTTGGAACACGGTTTAAGGAAAAGGATGGAGAACATACAATTTCAAGGTTTGGGGCAGGGTTTGAGGTGAATGCAGGAGCACGATCTATAAGGTTAGAGCCAGGGTTTGAGATGGGGATGGAAATATATAGAAGGTTAAGGCTGTCACACAATGCCTCATGCTAAACCCACAGCATTTTCTATTGGGATAATTGATTGGGATTATATTAGAGAGAGCCTATTTTCTATTGGGATAATTTGTTGCCTTAAGAGTATTTTGGGATTGCCATGTCGAGTAGCATGGGATTGGGCGTGGGCAGTGTCCCTATGAACATCGGGGCTTATTCCCCTGCTAAGGAAAAAGCTGGAATGAGAGGTTCGCACCACAGATTGTTGGCTCAGAGGTTAAGGCAACTGTTAACTCATATTGGCTCAGTTAAGATCAAGTTATTGTTGCCCTTTTTCCTTATTTTCACGCTTATTGTTATTGCTGGTCGAGCTGCTTCGTTCATGGGATGGCACCACCACTCTCCCCATCCGAGATCCAGGTATTCAATCAAATACCCTTTTCATTTTCTTCAATATGTTGTATGGTAGTGAAATACCAATTTCGATTTTAATAGCTGAAGGCTACACTTTTCTACTTTTTCCGAATACCCATTTCAATTTTCTTAACTGAAGGAGGTCCTCTGGAAGGTTTTGTAGGAAAAAATTGAAGTTAGTTAGTTTTTCAAATTGGTTTGCTAATTCTTAGCCTATCTCTTCTTATTTTTCTGCCTAATGAGCCTTTGTAGAGGAAGTGGGCTCAACATAGGTGTATATATTGATATTCCCTCAACATTACCGAGGCCTTGTACCTGGCCTCGTCTGTTGAGATACACTACTTAGGACAATCAGTATAGGCTCATTTAACAACGCAATATCATAAGGTACCATATAATTGGTTGCATCAACACACCGACATTTCTTGACTTGAGGTATTGAACCTGGGTTGTATTGTAAACAGATCACCTGATTTACCACTTTGTTACAACCCACTTGACTGTAAAGTTTGGCGTGCTGTGGAGAGAACTTGGGGATTGGCTTAGATCGTTAATATCAACACTAATGGATTATCTTCCAATGCTATACTTTCGACACCTACCTCTACATAACTCCATGTATTATAAAGCTTGTGCAAATGGAACCTTGCCCAATAGTTCGATGATGGGTTTTAGGGAGAACATCGGGATATGTACCTGACCTCATCCTCACATGATATAAATTCGATCTCTACCTGTAGGGGTCCCCATGTCTCACATTAAATCCTGTAGGAATGGAACTTTGGTTTGGAGCCCTTTGGGAAATAAATGTTAGGCTTTAACAACACATGGAAGTGGCCTTGGATCTATAATATGACCATTTGGATCTATAATATGTCCACGTGGGTCATTATCTCTCATTGTCATAAGTTTAACCCTTGTCTCCAGGTGCGAAATAGTTTCACAGTTTTAAGGAGAACATGGAAGTGTAACGAGGCCTGTAATACGTGCACATGGGTTCTCATCTCCCAATGCCTGACCGCTGCATCCAGGGGCCATGGATACCTTAAGTTACTGGGTGGAGCCTGTGGGAATGAAACATTGGTGACTGTGAAACCCCCACACCCAGTCCCAAGCCAACTTTTCATGTTTTCCCTTTCAGTAGAGATTTGTTCTTTGTTCTCATTTTAGATAAATTTGTAGTTTTTGAACTTCTTTATTGACTTCATTGTTTGTTATCACTACATGCCTATGTATACACACCTAGATACACAGGTACATACTCACACTCACAGTGTATACATACATAGATACACAGTTACATACAGACATACATAGATATCTTTTTGGGTTTCCAAATATTTTAGTTTCATTGTAAAGCTGTGAATACTTTTGATCTTATGTGTGCCTTCTAAATTTTAGGGATTTCTTTTAATTTATGAATTGGCATTTTCAATTTCTTCCTATGATGTGGATCTGTAGATTGTTATTTAGACTTTCCCAGAGTTTTCTTGGGTTTGTTTGCTTAGGCTCTTATTCTTTGTTCATCTGAAGTGGTCTATTTTAGAATTTTTTAAGTCATCTGGGTTTCATTTTCTTAGACAAATGTTGTGCTTATGTTTATTCTTTTTTCCAAAGCTATTCAATAATTCATATTATTTGTTTTTTCAGTCATCTCTAATATTTATGCGTGCTTGATTTTTCTTTTGTCAACTCTGGAGTCATGTGGGCTTAATTTATCTTGCAGCAATCATCTATGTCATAAATTTTATCTGTGTTAATATTGTTTTTTGGTTTAGTTTATTTTTGTATTTTAATTTGTGTGCACATGCTTTTTTGATAACTTTTGTACTTCTATTAATTTGCATTTTCTTGAATCCCTTTCATTCTTATTTTAATTTCTTCTGTACTTAGTTTTTGAATTTTTTTATCTTTCTGTTGATTACAGGTTTTATTTCTGCTATTTGTGTAGACTACATAGGATGTTATGGGATAGCCGTGCCATGGTCATAAAGTCGGTGAAAGAAACTTTAAAAAGTACAGAATTCTAAACAAGTGCATGCATATAGCAAATTGAGTGCAAAGTCTGAAATACATTAAACGTTTTTAGTAAACAACAGATAACAAGAGGAATAGCAAAGTGAAACGGCTAAACGACATTTGGGAATGAAAATGAAGAGAAACTGAGGCAGGGAATGAATATTGTCATTATAGTCTACTATGCCAAACATATTACAGGAGGAAGCAAAATGGAGAATGGAACTCACCTAGGGATTCATATAAACCTAAAATTTTAGAATCATTGTCTTGGTTAATGAGAATGAGTGTTTTCAAGAGAGAATAAATACTGATGTAATGATTGATTTAGTTGTAATATTCTTATAGTTGTCGTGGCATAGGGGCCTGTCAGCGTTTCATAATGTTTTTGAGTGCTCTGGGATGTGCTGCTAGATATCCCTCTCAAAGCATCTTGAGAATTTTATACCAGTTTAAATGTTTGTTTTTGCAAGAACATGTATTTTTTAATATCATAAAGGGGTTGTGGCTCACCAAATCAGCCAGAATAGACATAAGAGTTCAAAAAGTTTATACAACCAGGCTCTATTGAGCTGAAACATTAAGCTACAGTCCTTCACTAGATAGCAATAAGATGCATAACTGTGAGCTTGCCTGTCACTTCTATAGCTATAATTGCGTATAAAGACACCCAAAATCAAGATACAAAAAAAGGCATAAGCCAATTTTAAGCAAAGTGGTGCTCGCTGCGGGCTTCCTCCATCTCGATATCCTCCTGCTCCTGCTTGCCCTCTCTCTGAAACTGAGCTTGACCAATTATTACAAGACCTGTTTGCTGCACTGTGGACTCTTCTTTGACATTATCCATTACTTAACCCTCTGAAAACATTCGCTGCCCTACTGCTGATTGGGTTCCTTGAGCAAATCTCAGTATCATGTTGTAGCGCATGTCCATTCCCTCTGCCATTCTGTCCATCCTATTGCTGTTCTCTTGCAGTTTGGTTTCCAACTCTGCCAATTATTTCTTTGGAAATTCTAAGTGCTTGGTGAAATAACTGATGGCTTGTCTCATGCCATCCACCTGTATATGTACTCTCCTTAAATTTTTCTTTATATCAGAAATACTATCAGTCTCAGAGTCTCCAAAGCACGGGAAACTAGCCATTATAATGTTACTACTTGAAGCTTTCAAAAGGACTACACTTGTGGTACCCCAAGTCTCCTGGCCGAATTTCCTCAACAAACAGTTTTCTCAGTGCCAGTAAACCCTTCCAGTCTACCTATTTGGCATAACAGAATATGTCCCAACCGATAATAGGTTCAATTTTCAACAGGCAGCAAACAACAGGAAAGAGAAATTTGACACTACTCAACAAAATTCTTCTGACCAAGGAAGCTAAATCTGGGTACACTAATCAATAAGAATGCTTACTAATGGGACCCCTGCCTCCTCTGGTCAAGTTAACGCAAAAAGGTGAAAATTCAATTATTGTGACTTGCAACTCTTTGCAAATGTTTTCTTCTAGTTGGACCAAAACTTTGGTCAACGTTGCCCTTGACCAGTTGAGCTGGTCTGAACTGCCCTTTTTGGCTGATCTGGTACCAAATTAGCTTGCTGGTCTGGTTTAACTGGTTTGGGGGCTTATGGGTATGGATTGGCTGGTCCTGATAAACTATTATCCATCCCCACAAGGACACAAAATACTTGTTCTTGGCACTGTAAATCATTGCAAGTGTTTTCTTCTAGTTGGACCAAAATTTCGGTCAACGTTGCTCTTGACCAGTTCACAGTGGGAGTTGGTCTGAACTGCCCTTTTTGGCACATCTGGTACCAAATTGGCTTGCTGGTCTAGTTTAACTAGTTTGGATGCTTATGGGTATGGATTGGAATGGATTGGTTGGTCCTGATAAATTATTATCCGTCCCCACAAGGACACAGAATACTTGTTCTTGGCACAGCTTTGTTCGACAATCCACTTTGGACTCATAGAATTGTACCACTAGATCCTTTACATCGGCCTTTAATATTAGGAGAGTTTCAACTTCTTGTCTGTGAGTTCCTCTGAGTGTCACCCAACCAAGGCCTCTCTACCCTGGGCACCGCCTAAAGGACATCATCATAAAATGCATTGAAGGCTTCACTTCTTAGTGATTGATGTAGTGACATATACTTCATATTCCCCACTATCTTCTTTGTCATCTCTTTCTGATGATAGATATTAAAGATACATATTTGCTTTCTTTTTTTTTGCACTTGTTATCTATTTTCTAGCATTCTGGAGTAGTCATTTGCCCTCATACAGATTGCTACATCTGTTTGTACTTTTTAGTCCCAATGACCTACTCTTTTGGTCATTTATGGACATTAACAAAATGATCTTATTTTCTCTTATTTGGTAGAGGCCTTCAAGCTCAATAAAACCATATATAGAATCTGAAATATTTTCAATCACCCACTACAATGCATTTCAGGACAGATAATCACATGTGTGTTCTATCTGGATCTTTACATAATGGAGTTGGACAGATTGAACATACATTCAATAAGATTGACCTCTGCGTAGACATTAAAATAAAGCAATATCTAAATAGGAAAGAAGTAAAGAAGGCACTTCATGCAAACACTAGACTATATTGGGAACCCTGCTCTTGGTATGTCTTATAGTATTCGTATATTTGTTTGCTTTTGTATTTTGGCATAGGCACTTTCTATTTCATTACTATGCAATAAATATGCACATCAAGAATGATATATCAAGGGGCCAAAGGACCACTATAGAGATTCCTCCTCCCATAAGACAGTCCATGGCATCCTTGCGGCCCTAAACCAGCAGCAGAGGTTACAGTTCATGCTCATAGCACTCAACAATAGGCTCACAATTCACCCTACAACAGTCCAATAAGGTCATGGCTTAGCTTGGCAGCCCATAAGGAGGTCACGCCCAGCTTAACTGTCCAACAAGAGATCATGGCTTAGCTTGGCAGTTCATATAGAGGTCACGCCCAGTCTTTAGCAGCCCAGTTTTCTCTTTGGATTTTGCTCAACTTACAGGGTAATCTTTCTTTTTCAAGAGCCCATTGGGTCAGTCAGAGGTGCTTAAGCAGAAGGTTGTTGACCTTCTTGTTGTCAGTAACTGTCTCACCATAGTGGGGCTGTGTTTTTAGATATTTAATTGGATGAATGCAATTCTTTCTAGGTCATTCTGCCAGCCCAAAAAGTAAAAACCTTCTTACAACAGTAACCACGAAAGGTTTTGGCTAGTTGGCAAAGTCGGGGTACTGTTTTTCACCATTAACATTACTCCTCTCCCGAGAGATATGTTCACTACTCGTGGTCTATCTTCCTTTTGTAAGCGGGCCTTTTACCCAGCCGTGGCATTTAAGTGGAAGAGTAGCTTTTGTTGTGAGACAAATTTGCTTCACTGTAATAATCCCAAATTGGAAAACTGCATGCTATTAATTCCAAGTCAATCTGTCTGTGTTATCTAGGATTGATAAACAGTTAGAAGGCTTCTCACATTCTCTCCATCTCAGTGAGTGCTAGAACTGAGCTCTGTTCTTTATGGATAATAAGTGTACAAACCAAGGTTAAACAAACTTGATGTTTATTGATTATTTTAGATTCATTATACTGTTGTTTTGATGCAAACTGCTACTCCATTGTTTATCTCACAGAGGCTACCATGAAAACAGTGCATCATCTTCGCATTCTTTTCCAATCAAACAAGGCTCCACTGGGTTCTCCTGTGGTTGAAGACATTTTTTTGTCGCCCCAAATTTCTTCTCTTTATTTCCTCTTCACCAACCTTGACCTGTATGACTCGTAGAGCCTTAAGGGCAGCCTTTCCTATGTTTTGTAGCGTCTTCTTGCTTCTTTTGTTATGCTAACTATTCTTCTCTTCTCTTATTCCAATATTGTTGTATTTGTCTTTGGGGAGTGTATCAGTTGACTGATTAGCCATCTAGCCTATAAAAAATGAAGCTCGACAAAACACTCAATTCCTCAGGTATGCATATGGGCAGACTATAAATTGACACAAACACCTTTAGTCTGCATAGCACTATGTTTTTCTGCCTCATAGAACAGTGAGAATAAAGCCTCCCAATATTTGGAAAGGGGGTTAAAAATAACCGATAAATACATTGTGCATCACAATATTATAATGGATAATCAAGAGAGATTTTACACCTAATTCTAGCAGATCAAAAATTCATCAAGAATACCTAGCCTTCTGCATTATAAACACAGTCAATACATCCATTTGCTCATGATTATACTCATAGGAAAAACAACATAGACAGTTTCCAAACTGGAAATAAATCAACAGTTATCTATCTTGCCCCTAATCTCTATAAGAAAATCATGAAAACCCATCATTCTTAATTCGTACACAGGCCCAAACTATGGTGTTCTTCCAAGTTACAATGATCTCTGGCTTGCTTGCATAGCTCCTCTAGATGTATGGCTACTCTGATTGTACCCAATCCCTTTATTCCCCCCATTACACAGAGAGAGGATGGTATCTTTTTACACAGAGAAGACCATGTGTTACCATCCTAAATTCCTTAACAAAAATGTATTAAACCCCTAAATTTGTTGTTAGTTGGAATTACAACATGAGCATTGAATCTGCCTCATTTGTGGCTATTGGAGACCTACTACATGTGCATCAGATTCCTTCTTCATGTTCTTGCTCTTATTTGTCTTCATGTCTGCTCGGCATCAAAACCCAAGTGCATGAGCTTATACTTGAAAGATATTGTTTTGTACTTGGATGGATCACTCTATCAGATATTGATGTTAAGGAAGCTGGTGCTTTGCCATGGAGTCCTGAATTGGGCAGAGACAAGTTGCTTGAAATTGAATACTTCATAAGTTTTAGCAGAATTCTGCGCCATAATGTTCATTTTGGCCATATAGGGGAGCTATCACAGCTGGCAAATATCATTCTATAGTTTTCAACCTTCAGATTAGGGCTGGCTTAAAGCTTTGGATTAGGCTTCACAAAGATACTAAGCATATTTGATCAATGTATTCACAGGTATGCTGGCACAGTCGAGTCTAGATGGACATTCCACAAGCTTACATTGTCCTTTAAGCCCTTAAACAGTTAATCCTGGCACTAGGACATTTTATCTTTTCCATCAAAGGTATCAGAGCTGCTAAACTGACTGATACCTCTATCTCTGCTAGAGCGACCATGTCTACATAAATATTAATGAGGCTTGCTTCTGTAAGTCTTCAAGTCACTTGCTATATATTATCTTTAGCTGCCACCTCTGATGCATCTCCTGTAGGTGAATACTTCATAAGTTTTAGCAGAATTCTACGCCATAATGTTCATTTTGGCCATACAGGGGAGCTATCACAGCTGGCAAATATCATTCTATAGTTTTCAACCTTCAGATTAGGGCTGGCTTCAAGCTTTGGATTAGGCTTCACAAAGATACTAAGCATATTTGATCAATTTCTTCACAGGTATGCTGGCACAGTCGAGTCTAGATGGACATTCCACAAGCTTACACTGTCTTTTAAGCCCTTAAACAGTCAATCCTGGCACTAGGACATTTTATCTTTTCCACCGAAGGTATCAGAGCTGCTAAACTGACTGATACCTCTATCTCTGCTAGAGTGACCATGTCTACATAAATATTAATGAGGCTTGCTTCTGTAAGTCTTCAAGTCACCTGCTATATATCATCTTTAGCTACCACCTCTGATGCATCTTCTGTAGGTGAAGTACCTTTACCAAATACCTTTACCTTGATGATCTTGGCTGGTCTGTTAATGACTTCATATATACTTCTTCAAACTGGCAGCTATATCA
>LPNX010874579.1:79114-131734 GCA_001517045.1 Pseudotsuga menziesii
ATAGGGAATAAAATTTCCATCTGATCATGTTTGCAATATCTGATCATGATCATGTTTCCATAGCTTTAGACAGTTTGCAATATCTGATCATGTTTCCATTGATCAGGGGCATTATTGAGGCCTAAAAGCATTTGTATTTTTTTTTTAAAACAGTTATAGCCGTCACTTAAGCGACGGTATTTTAAAAAAAAAATTTCCTAGCTGTCGCTTAAGCGACGTCTATAACTGTCGCTTAACCGACGCGTCCGTTTCATATCCGTCGGTTATGCGACGGCCTGTAGGTGACTTTTTGAAAAAAATTCAATACCGTCGCTTTCTCCACTGTCACTTAACCGACGCCTGTGTTTTATCGCCGTCGCTTCACCGACGGTTCGCCATGTCGCTTAACCGACGGCTTATATTTAAGCGACAGTAGCTGAGGTGTCGCTTAACCGATGGTTTATACCGATGTCGGATAACCGACGACAAGTTTCCGACGCTTAAAAAAAATCATAGTGTCGTACATGCGACAGGGAAGTGTCGAAAATCCGACAATACGGCCGTCGGATTTTTGGTCAAAATGTAGTAGTGATATGTTATGGTGTAGGATTTGGCATTCTTAAGAACAACTGACCACCATAATCCTACTTGAATTTTTTTCCTTCAACATGGCCTCCACAACTCCTACGTGGCATTCACATAAAATATCTTGTATTTCATTGCTCGGGATGCAATAGTGTAAGACTCCATTAGTAACCATTGATCGACCCTTCAGATTTAGGTGTCTCTGGTTGAGAAAAAGGATAAGGTCCTTGATTATAGTTTCTTAGATTGATAATTACTTATAAAATTTAAAGCTCTAAACTTTTAAAATCTAAAATTAATTAAAAGAATGATAAACAAAATTAAAAATAAAACAATAAAATTTAAATAGTTTTTATTTTATAATATGTAAAAAAAAGGGCAAATTTACCATATTTGTATATGCCTACTTAGAAATTTCAGTATCTGCCTGATTCTGAATTTCCATACAGAAAAGTCCAATTGTGCTACTATGCTTTACAACATAAATATATAAATATGATCTGCTACTATGCTTTACAACAGAAATATATAAATATGATCGAGTGAATATCAAATCAAAATATTGATAGACAAAGAGAATATAATATTTAATCACCCAGGCTCACGTTTCTCCTTCCACAACCGCTTTGCTGGGCAATCTACTAATTCTGTAGATAGACTGCTACTTATTGAAGAAAAGCAACCATGAAGATAATTAATAGTTAAAGGCATTTGCACATTTAAGATTTGGAACGCAAATAAAAGATTGGGTAAATAATATTTTATTTTGTTGTTATGGATAATAAGATGAATTGATTACAAATTAGGAGGAGAAATTTATTTATAATAAACACTCCATAGTCTTCCTCCAGCTAAACATTTTAACAACTAGTGTGACATTATTATGAAGTGTTAAAAACAGAGAGTAGATAATGCTGTATAATAATAAAGTAACATATTGTATTGCCAAGAGCCATTGGCTAACTTTCATCTGGGCTCCAGGGTGTCCGATGAATCAACAACCAAGGAATGGATATGATCAGAAGGTGTTGTAGGAGTTACTGTACTGCTTGATGTTTTGTCAGGATCAATAACTCTAAGACCTTGACGTTGAAGCTGGTGAGGTGTGGCCACACTCTCTAGATCTATCGCAACAGGCTTTGTTGGCGAAGCAAGATGTTCCCGCTCACTGGTCATCATCGACACCACGTGGGACATTGAAGGCCGCAAAGGTGCAGATGCTTGAGTGCACAGAAGACCAATTTTAATCACTCTAAGGGCTTCCTCCAACGAATAACTGCCTTCCAATGTGGGATCCATAACTTCTAATGCTCTCTCTTCCTTATACAGTCTCCATGTCTGGTAATTGACGGAAATCATCAAAACATAAACGCGAGTTAAAAAGAATCATAATAATTCTATGGATGTTTTACAAAATTTCTACTTCAAACTATATGAGATCACCATAAGCCATACTGCTTCGATGAGAAACTCTGTGTGTTGAGGCAAACTTTGATTCTTTCTGCCGCTGATAATCTCAAGTAAAAGTACTCCAAAACTGAATACATCTGCTTTCTCTGTCAGCTGTCCACGTAAAGCGTACTCAGGCGCCATGTAACCTCTGCACATTGTCATCTACAATGAAATCTCCATTTCTTAACCTTCTTACTAAATTTATCAAATAAAGTCGGGGAAATCAAGAGATTAAACTGTAGAGTGCATTCTTACAAAGTTCCTGCAACTCTAGTGCTAACGTGGCTTTGATCATCTGCAAAGAGTTTGGCTAAGCCAAAGTCCGCTATTTTGGGTCTGCGCTGATCATCAAGTAAAATATTGCTTGGTTTAATATCTCTGTGGATAATCCGAATCTCAGATTCCTCGTGAAGATAGGCCAGCCCACGCGCAGTTCCAACTATGATTTCATACCTATCTCTCCAGTGAAGTAAATGGCGTTTTGTTGTATCTACAATTAATGAATCATAGGATGTAAAACAATTAGCAAGCTACATTCAAAACTCTTACAAATCCATGATCAACGGAGCGATTAAGTTGTTAAAGAGCCAGAAGCTACCAAATAGAATCTTGTCAAGACTACTGTTCTGGAGGTATTCATAAACTAGTAGCCTTTCTGAACTTTCAACACAGCAGCCAAGCAATTTCACTAGATTTCTGTGCTGAACACGACTGATGAGATTTGCTTCATTCAGAAATTCCGTGTCTCCTTGCCTTGAACCTATAGTTAGCCGTTTAATTGCAACCTCTCTTGCATCAGGTAGAACCCCCTGGAGCAGCACATCAATGAACTCCAAAATTATTTCTATTCTCCATGGAAGCTCATGGTTCCAAATATTAAATTCAACTGAAAGCAATGGTATAATTAAACACTCACTTTAAAGACGGATCCAAAACCTCCTTCGCCAAGCTTGTTTTCTTCTTTAAAATTGGACGCAGCTTCTCTGAGAATGTCGTACTTGAATATAAGTTCCTGATTACCTATAATAGGCGATAAATTAATCCCCCCTCCACCTGCAAAATCATTTGCAAGGGGTCTATTTATTTCGCGGTAGTAAAATAAATGAACAGTTCACAAGACACAAGTTAATCAGGACCTTTGGGTTGAGAAAAGCGTTCGCAATGTTTTCGACGATAGAAAAAATTCGACTTCCAAAGCCATATGGCCGCAATTAATCCAAGCGTGGCGGCTAGTACGCCCAGAGTTATCCAAAGCACCTTAGATCTTTTGCCTCCTGCAATTTGCACATGAACCCTTATTAAATTGGCTTTATTTACTTCACCAAAATGAACAAAACCAATATATCCGTCATCATCATAAGTACATCTGACAAAAGATACCTGATACCGGGAGACTTTGTCCTGGCGGCGGCGGCGGCTGCGGCGCGGGCGGCGGCGGAAAGATGGAAGTATTGAAAAAGGGGTAAATCTCGTAACGCAAAACGCAGTTGGTACTTAGGTAGCGTGCTCCAAGAGCTCCAGTTTGGCATCCCGCGTCGGATATAAAGGAGCGGTTGGGACCGGATATAATCGATCGACCAGCAGCTAAGCATGACCGGCAGTTGGTTTCGGAGACACCTCTCCAACACTGGGCTAAGCTGTAGATTTCCCCCACATTCACATAAGTGGGTAGGAATTTTTCTGTCGCAAAATGTTTGAGACTGAGCACAGTTTTATTAATAAGTTTCGAGAGCATTTCGCTGGTAGTTTTTCCGAACTGCTCTGGCTGGTCTGATGCACTAAGGGGGTTGCAAATTTTCTTAAACTCGCTTCTCTCATTATGATCGTTGTAAAAATTTTGATTGTCATAACGTAAGAAGCAGTCGGGTAAATTAATGAATCCAGAAGTGTTGCTGCATTTGTCAAGAAGCTTTTCTTTTGCTGTAGATGCGCTCACTTTGCAATCGGAGGAATTTAAATCTTCCCTGCACTGGACAAAGCCATAAACATCACTATTGATGTTTTGACCCTCAATACTAGTATTGAATCCGCTGGTAGAAGCGTTCCCCACCAATGATTCCAAAACCTGGTTTAGATTACTCTGGAAATTGCTACCGTGTGTATATTCTTTAGTCCCACAAACAAACCAAATGGGATTAGCTTCCGCATCGACAGCTACTGAGAGGTACAGACGCGTCCATACACCAAGGATAAGTAACATGCAGGTGATAAATGTTTTTGTCTTCATCGCTTTCGCAGGGCGGGGCAGCATGACCTCAACGATTTCTTCTCAATCTTTTCTAATTTCATGAGGTGAGGCTTGGCCGGGAAGTGCTCCTGATAATCCCAAGGAGTTTCGCTCATAATTTTACGGGCTTGTTTCAATTGGCTTTCTTCAAGGCTTGGAATGCTCTGTGACATGGAAAGAAAAGTCCAAAGTGTAAGAAATTCACCTTCCAGTTTCGCGAAACAAAGGAAGGTCCCCGCCTTCTTCCGGAACCAGTGAAATAACCCAATTTCTAAAGTTTGGAAGGTCCCTGCCTTCTTCCGGAACCAGTGAAATAACCCAATTTCTAGTTTCTTTAAGTTATTTTGGAATCCTGTCATACATCGTTGAAAATGGAAAACTAAAATAGAATAGGTGTTTTATGAAAAAAAAATCCAAAATCTTACATAAAGTGTGTTTTATGATTTTTCTTCGTAAATTTTATTGCAATGATTTTTATTCAAAGAATAATCTTTGAAAGGATAATCTTTGGGATTTCTTTCAAAGATTAATTTTAAAGATTATCTTTTAAAAGATTAATTTCAACTTCTATATCGTGTGAAGTGGCTTAAAATAATCGCTCCCTCATTTTTCCATAGTTTCTATTTTTCTAATTTTGATGTAAAGCACTTTCAAGTTAAATGTTATTGTTTGAATAGAAATATTTGTAACAAAATTTATAAAATAATTGTGCTATTTCTTAAGCTAAACAAGTAGGCACACATACACTTGGTTTAATAGTTAAAAAATGCATAACAAACCATATGATGTTTGAATAAAAATCATTGCAATAAAATTTATGAAATAATTGAGATGTTTCTTAAGCCAAACAAGACAACAATTGATTTCATAGTAAAGTCCTTGAAAACCACGTTTAATGATTCACACACTCTAATAAATATGTTCTTCAATGAAAACTAAGAGGAGTTTTAAAGGGTATGTGCAAGTTGATGAGGGTCTATTTTGAGGCGTTAGTTGTAATAGAAAACTGAAAAAACGGGCATCCATCAACTTACATGGATATTTTGAGACACTTACAAAATGGATCTTGCGATGAGTTAAAAACAAAAAATGTAGGAAATTGAATGACGTTTCCAAATATATAATTTTTTTCTATTGAAAATGTTCTTAACTATATAAAGTTAGATATTTTTTAATGGGCGCTTTTTATTTTTGGAACAAATTATAAGGTATATGTTTTTGTGGGTGCAGCCTTTAACTGACTAAATGATGGAATAAACTTAAGAAAACTGGTAGACATATAGAAAACATATAGTACTAGTGCACGACTATTTTTCCAATTATAAAAATATATTTTTTTAATTATCTAAGAGATCAAACCTTGAAAATGGTATGTCAATTATGTTTGCAGCGTTTGAATGTCGAATTGGGTTAAGAACTAGTGAGAAGAGGCTATCAACCTTGAACTTCCAAGTAAGGGGAAAACTCTGTAAAAGATATTAAAAAACTTTGAAATTACAAAATGTCCTCTTAAAGTAGCGTCTCAAGGCAACAAAGGTTGATGATAAGACAAAGCAAATGATGAAGGAGGAAGTGCGCAAGTTTCCTTGAAATCCATTGAATAAACATGATAATTCAAATTTCGAACGAAAGTTTAATGAACCCTTGACCCAAGTGGAGCCACTTGACATCTATCTATAATTGGAAGGATAAAAGGAAAGATCAAACATTTCCACAAGCCTAGTCCAAGGGGCGATGGAGTTGTGATTTGTCAGACATTTGAAAACAAACATCTTGGAAAGACCAATAAGATTTAACTTAGCAAATCGAACCTCGTCATCATTAGAGATCAAATTGTACTCGAACCAAGTTCCCATGCCCAAAATCGAGTTGTTAAAGACTTAAGTATTGCGTGATCCATCATAGTTGGGCACCTCACATTTTATGCATCGAGATGGATTACTATAAAAGTTATTTATATCCTTTGCAGCTAAAGAAAAATTGATATTGATGAGTTATGTCATCCTTTTGACAACCTTTTCCATTTCCATATCTTGTATTGTTGTCATTGAAGCTAGAACAAAAACGCGACCAATACAATCTTGATTTCTTGAAAAAGAAAAATATGTTGAAAATTATAAAAGTCCCCTTCCAACTATATATGATGATCTCCTTTACAATGGTATCTCTTTTATAATGACTTTTAAAAGAGCTAAGCGAAGAGATTTGAAGAAAAAAATATTTCATTTATGAAAGCTCTCTTTTCATGCTAATGTTTTTTGAGAAAATATGAGAAGATACAAACTCAATGCATTATTTTTCACGACACTTTTATTTAACTAAGAGATTAAGTTTTTAACACTACTTAGTTAAACTAAAGAATATGTAACATATTATAAGTGCTAAATGACAATTTAGAATATTAGCAATGGAATGATTTTGTCATCCAATGTAATTCACCAACATCTCCTTGGATGGAGGAATCAGGGGATAATTTGATGAAACTTTCAACCATGCATAGATTGGTAGACATAGGTGAGTGCGAGCATGGATTACACAAGACAAAGCTATTTAAATCTTCCATAACAACAGTAGGCATAATGATTTTGAAGTTAATTGGAAACAATCTATCAATAAATTAAGGCCCACCTCAAGTTTGTGAGAACTGCACAATTTGCATCCATGCTTCAATATCAATGATATAGTTTAGTCAACACTTAGCCTAGATTACTTGCTTATGAAATGATTAAAAAAGCACCACAAGCATGGTTGAATTTTTCCATTGCACTCTTTTCAAGATTGGAAGCCCAAATGACTTCAACTATGGAAGAGTGTGAGGTGGATCTACTGGACTCAAGTTTCCATTTACACCATGAAAAATGTTGTTTGAATCAACGTGGTCTTCACTTAGTGAAATTATACCATAGCACATTAGTTGATGGTCGAATATTAAAGAATACCCCTAATTTCACTAGATATTGATAAATACTTACCAAAATCCTTTTGTTGAGACTCTCTCCCAATACATTTTTCTAATTAAAAACTATATTTTTACTAGACAACCATTTGTATACCCTCCAATACTTATAGACTCCCCATATCCCACATCCCCCCAATACCTACAATATATTGACCTTATTTTTCACAATTAAAAAACCCCCCTTATGAAGGAACGTGATAAGAAATTGGCCCAACAATATCAATCCCTCATGTTTGAATCCCTTTGTAAAAGCTCTTCAAATTTCCTTGTCCTAATCCCATACCTCAACCTAGGCTTTTGTTCATCGGTTTGAATTGGAAATCCATAACAATAACAACGCTTCAATGTTTTGATATCATGTAAAAACAAAACTAAATATTTAATCTATTGTTCAAACTGCAATGGTTCACATTGTCATAACCGTTCACTACATACCCCAGGGCATTTATGTCTCTAATGAATTGCATTTTTACATCTCTAATGAAAATTATTTAAGATTCCAAATGTGTAGTTTTTGGATCTCCATTGAGTGTTTGACTTCTCTAATCTACATAGGGAAAATTGCTAGACCAAATGACCTACTTCGAGCATTCAAACTTGAAATCCCTTCCAAGCTTTGAACACAAGCGAGCATAGAACAAATGTGAACAAATGATGTTGATGTGATCTTACAACAAGGGAATAAGACCAATTCCAAGTGGAGATATCACCCGTGGAATTTCACAAGTTCTATTGATCTTGTCTTGAAATACAATGTAGTTGCTCTCAAGTACCAAATCCTTGTATTTCTTGCTAGAAAGTGACAAATTAAAAAAAGATAAAAAAAGAGAGACAAAAAACTAATATCCTAATCCAAAGGAGGATCCCAAGTGCTTTAATACCAATGATGATCCACAACATGAACAAATTTTAAGCCCTGTAATTTTTTTCAAAACAAATCTTTAACTACTTTTCATTAAACAATCATAAGCTTGTATAGCCTTAAATGGAGAAAACAAGCTCAACAAACTTAAGAGAATAATTCAACAAAATCCTAAAAACTAGTAATTGAATACCATAATAGAGCTATTGGTTACAATTAAGATCCCACATGCTCCATAAGAATAGCAAACAATATCATCTGCTCCACGAGAATAGGAAACAAGAAGGCTAGGTCAAATATAATCCACAATAATAAGCACACCATACCAATAATAATATGAGATTAAGATCTCATATGACAAAAAAATGGACTAAGGAAAACATATAATCCCTATTAGCATGGACACCTCTCCATATTTCCATGTAGAAGAGGGATTTTGGCATTCATATTCATGTTTAAAGAAATCTAGATTTATTTTTCCATTCGAGCCCCTATTTCATAGGATGTCAAGGACAAAGCTACCCTAAAAGGATATCAATGATTGTTTTGGGAAGTTCCTTAAGTAGCGTAGCCAAAGGAACTCTAGTATTTAGAGTCCATTACTTTATAGTTGGACAGATGGAACAATCAACATGCTACTCCTCCACCTATTCTCAAGGGATGAAAGAAAACAACATAGAAGAGCAACCCAACAATTTAGGCTAAAGGTGAATACAAAGAAGAAACATTATGTACAATAAAAAAAAATTAAAAACCATAGGAAGAATCCATTTATGCATTCAAAAACGTGATTTGGGCACTTCAAAATTCAGAGTCTGGGAAAAAAAAGCCAAATCTAGATAAACAAAATCACAAGAAAGTCCAAAACTTCTAACAAATAGACTACTCCTATTTATTTTCTAAGAGTCTTAGAACCCTTTTGACCCTTAAAAAAGGACACTCCTTAATCCACAAAGGTAATCACCTCTAAAGTAGCTACAAACCCCATGCAAAGTAAGAACACCCTCCAACAAGAAAGGTAAAATGGCTTGATGCCATAATCCACATAGGTAATCACCTCTAAAGCAGCTACAAACCCCATGCAAAGTAAGAACAACCTCCAACAAAAAGGGGTAAAATGTCTTGATGCCATAATCTACAAAGGTAATAACCTCTAAAACAACTACAAACCCCATGCAAAGTAAGAACACCCTCCAACAAAAAAAAAGAAGGTAAAATGGCTTGATGCCAAAAAAAAGAAGATATTAAGACTACCGAAGATATATTCAGCCAACGCTTAAGTGATTGAAAATTATATACATAATTATACTTCAATTGACCAAAGTAAATTAAATACACCCTTGATTAAAAAAATTTAACACATAGTAAATTAAATACACCCTTGATTAAAAATTTTAACACAATCCAATTGGGATCCATTAATTTTTTTTAGCTATTAGTTAAGCATTAAAGAGATTCGATTCATAACTACCCAACTAAGGGAAGATGGCCAAGAAAATGATGCCCAAACATATTCCGAAAAACCACAACATTATAAAAATATTATTTCGACTTACTCGACAAAGAACCGATTTTCGTATTCCATCCTTGTGTAAGGGTAACCACCATGGTTGCGTCAAATAGGGTTGAGTAAAAACCATAAATGAAGAGACAGTTTGCAAAATGCTGATGTCTGAAAAGCAAGTTTGTTTATCTCGGATTTGCGATTGAAAAATTATACAAACTTTAATATGCAATATTGTTTTGGAAAAAACACAATATATTTACATTACATTCCAGAAGGTACAAATCATGTACTAAATAGGTCACTTGGAAATTCAAGGATCAAAAGTTGTGACTATGCCGTGTCCCATGCCATATACAAGTTCACTTGCTGTTTTCATCACACATGAAATCACTGCAATCTTACGATGGCCAGAATAGGAGTGCCAATTGATACAAAATGCAATGCAACTAATATAAGCAAAGAGAAGGGTAATCTGATAAACATGCTGGAAAAATCTCCCAAGACAAGAATCAATAGACAAATGAAAATGCCTAGAAGAAACCCCAGCAGGACAGATTAACCCATCTTTTTCTCAAACCAGTACTAAACAGATTGTACAGTGAGCTAATAAGAATAAAGTTTAAGTTTAGATACTTTTGATACATCTTAGGCCATATTATCCCACATTGTTTCTGTGTTGTATGACCAGAAGATAACACAGAGATGTCTTGGATAAGAGGTCTTTTAAGTTTTAATAAAATGCTTTCTAAGTTAAGCATTTCAAATCTGATTAAACATGTAATATACTAAAACCATCTGATTTCCACACTGTCATATAAAAATATAGAAATCTGCGAATCTCTCACCTGAGACTTTTCTGAATACTACGTTCCATTGGAAGCAATTAAACAGATTCCCACTTCACTTCTCCAAACCCACGACCGACCATGTCAAATGAGACTCCAGAGGGCCATCGCACTTACAAGTCTCCCAACACAAACTCTGATTGCACTCACAAGTCTCTCTGCAACCAAATAATCTCACCACAACCCAACATCGAATCAAAGACTTTATAGAAAAATCTATGCAGCAAGCAAGAAGCAACAATCACGTGCATATATTGGCTGCCATCGAGTTTTCACACCCGGCCGAAAACTCCTCCAAAGTCATAACTCGAATTTCGGAATAAACAATCACGTGCATATATTGGCTGGCATCGAGTATTCCACACCCGGTCAAAAACTCCTCCAAAGTTTTAACTCAAATTTCGGAATAAACAATCACGCGCATATATTGGCTGGCTGCCATCGAGTATTGAATTTCCACACCCGGTCAAAAACTCCTCCAAACTTATAACTCGAATTTCGGAATAAACAATCACGAGTCAGGAAATGTAAAGTCCATGTTTGAGCGTGTGGTGTGGGTTCAAAATGGACACGCACTAAACGAAGAGATGGAGTCCGCAAGCAGGAGGATAAGACATGGAAACATACGATGGACTGGCTAGCCAACTGGTCGAAGAGTCGAGAGAGTCGAGTCAGCAGTCTTGATTTCCAAACAAACATTCATTCGTATGGACAGCATTGAAATGTCCAATCAGCAAACATTCATTCGTATGGACAGGATTCATATCACAAAAATATATTCTATAGGCGTTTTTTCTATGAAGTTTGTTCTGAAAACACTATTCAATTCGTCGTCACTCCCTCCAGTTAGATAATGCCACGTATTTTGTCAAATTGGATTTTACCACATGTTCCCCAATCGAATATTTCAACGATTTCAGAGCGACTGACATCAAAAAAACTTGAGCGCTGGCCCGGGAAAATCGTGAGCTCAACCCCTTGAGCTGAGCAGATGTCGCGGGTCGAATCAGGCATTACGAATCCTGGTAAGTTGATTTTTTCTGATTGCTGTGGGGATCTGTTGCTACTGCTTGTACCCAGGAAACGCCGTTAGGCGTTTTTTCTAAAAAAACACTATTCAATTCGTCGTCACTCCCTCCAGTTAGATAATGCCACGTATTTTGTCAAATTGGATTTTACCACATGTTCCCCAATCGAATATTTCAACGATTTCAGAGCGACTGACATCAAAAAACTTGAGCGCTGGCCCGGGAAAATCGTGAGCTCAACCCCTTGAGCTGAGCAGATGTCGCGGGTCGAATCAGGCATTACGAATACTGGTAAGTTGATTTTTTCTGATTGCTGTGGGGATCTGTTGTTATTGCTCGTACCCAGGAAACTAGAGGTGGGGTTTCTCGGCGATCAATTTATTAGAGCCATTTCTTTTACTGCAGTTTATCTTTGTATACAATGAGTGGTGGGTATCCGTATCCGAGAGGAGGGGAAGGAGGAAATGCTGAGCCTACCTGAGGTCTTTGAGGTCTTTGGCACTGGCATTTCAGTTTGCACAGGGGAAACAGAGAATAGCCCCGTTTCACCAAAAAATCAGAAAGAAATGTCCACTGCGCCGAAGATTTTTTCTTCTGATGATACCATATGGGTGGCAAATGAATAGATCGTGGAGGATTCGACATCTTTACCGCATGATTACGTTAACTTGATGCAATCGGCAGTTGAAGTGAACAATCGCCAAGTGTGTTGATGAATTCTGAAGGACTCCAACTTGATTTGTTGAACTACACTAGTGCTGATCAAGTATCAACTGAGAATCCGAAGGTCTCTCTCTTTCAAGTGATGAAAATTGTATCTGAAAAGAAGGAACTGATCTTTGTAGAGAAGGTCCATATTCCAGAAGAGCAGATTTTGCGTTTGTGCAATAGAATTGTACCTAATGCTGCACAAAAGCAATGCCCTGATATCAAAATCAATTTTAATACCTTGAATTACCTATCCTTGCCGACATTTGGCCTCTACGGGGACAATCGAACGATGGGTAGAATATTGAAAGAGATGGGTGTGGTAGATGATTTGATTCACATGCAAATGGAGGAAGAAAAGCTCGAGCCAGGTTTGTACGTTGGAATTTTGAAGCAGGTCATAATCGTTTTCTATTGGCATCAAGGAAAGCCATCTAAAAAATGCATCAAGGAAAGAGGTTTGCTGCAATTTTATACGTTACATAGTGGACTTGTGTGATGATATTTATGTGAGCGTTGAAGAGTATAACCTTCTTGAAGCTCTGGCTGCTTCTGTCGTCTCCGCTTCTCATAGAGAGAGACGAACTCAAAGACTCAAGATAAGCCATGTTCAAAATTCTGAGAATGATGTGATGGTTTCTTCTTGTTTCAACCTAAACATAAGGAGTTATATCAGTAGTAGGCCACCTCGTGAAGGCCTGGCGATACCCAGACATACACTGTTCTTTGTCGAGGGATATCATCGCAGTGGTTTTATCACTGCTAATTACAAAGAGTCAACAAAGTATTTTGATGAGCAGTTAAAAAAAGTTAGTGTTAGTGCACTTGGGTCTGAGTTGGAACAATTGTCCAAAGACTATGATCTTGATTTCACTAGGCTCAGCAATGACGAATTCATTTCTGTTTCAGAGCATTTTGCATTGCCAGAGTACCAGAGATACATACACTTGATGGCTAATATTCAGGATCGTCGTGCAGAAAATTGAAAGTTCAATCTTCAATGCAAGCTGAAGGAATTGCAGGAGCAAATATTGCAGAATTTTCTCCAGTTTCTGCCTGAGTACTGCACTTTTATTCTATATTTTTCTGAATCTGCACTTTTATTCATATGAAGAGAGGGATCATGTTGCAGCTCGGGAAATTCCAGTTCAAATAACTCAGTTTGCGCATCTGGAAAACCGGTTGACCACTATTTGGGGTGGCAACTAAGGTAAGCAGAAACTACTTTTCCCTGGCGCAGAGATTAAATTTCGTACCATGAATGAGGCATTATTAAGATTCATCATTGAAATGTCTGGAAAGTCTGCTCACCCGATTTTGTTTGAAGAAGAGATTCTGTTGAGGGGCATAGGTGAAGTTGACATTACAAACCAAAAAGTAAGGATTTTGCCAATCGGGAAAGATGGATCTGTAAAACACCGCCCTGTACTGTCCGTGAACAACTCACTCTACAAGTTGGAAACAACAGAAAGATTTCAGGGGTCATCGAAGTCATCTAAATATCATAAAATGCATTCTTGGGTTTTCACAGAATATTACTTTCTTGGGTTTCCTTGTGAGCAATGGCATTTTAGAGCAACCGAAGAGCTTTGGTCAGGCTATTATAGAGAAACTTTTGATGCAGGAACTGAATGCAGAAAATCTCCAACAATAATAGGAAGAACCATGAACAATGGAACATATTATATTGTCTTTATTGAAGGGCTAAAAGTATCATCAACTTCAAACTTCTATGTAACCAGATGAAAGGGGTGTATCAAGTTCGATAAGACAATTTAAAATTAATTCATAGAGAAGCAATAACCATTGTTGTTCAGTTTATTTCATTTATGATAAATCACCACTCAGATACAAAAAGGATGTCTAGTGATCTACTGTCCGAGGCGATGTCTACTCTAGGGGAGGTTGTGAAAGATGAATTGGTGTCAACATCTATTCCATCAAAATTTATTGATTAACTTTGTTATATCTCTCCGATATGGATATGTTCATTTGTTATAATGTTTTTAGTGTTAGGTCATGGTGTGGCTATTTGAATAAGGAAGAAGCAAACACTATACTACATGTGCCCCACCGTGTAAAGATGTTGTATTGTACAAAATTTTGAGTTTCTTATTATGGAGTTCTTTTTGGCTCCTTCAATTGGAAAATTTAATGATCAATACAAGTTCTTATAAATCTGACTTCTCATGAGTGGCAATTGCCTTGGGCAAGTTGAGGTTTGTTGTTATTGAAATACAACTATAAATTGTATTATTTGTTGTTGTTGGAAATTATAAATTTCTATTTTAGGGTTTTCATATGACTCAATATCTCAGCCTATATTGTCATTGCATACATAGATTCAATGTGAACTAATATTTCACAGGTTTAAGTTACTCTATACTTAAAATAAACCATGATACTATATACTATATAACAAATTCTTGCAGATTCCATCTGAATACAATATTTGAGACTGGGTAAGAGATAATGGTGAATTTTAAAGTCAAAGATTATATTTTTATTGATCTACCCTTGTGTCCTTCTCCTTTCTGGATATTGGAATTTATAGACAATATTTGAGACTGGGTAAGAGATAATGGTGAATTTTAAAGTCAAAGATTATATTTTTATTGATCTACCCTTGTGTCCTTCTTCTTTCTGGATATTGGAATTTATAGACAAATCAAAGTATAAGCTCGCTACTATCGGAGAGTGTACTTGTGAGGAGTTGTTATGCATCTTCTTAACGATGAGCATGTGAGCAGATGATCACTTTCTATTGAATTATACTATAATTTTTGTCTAATGTCCATTATGCATTCAAGGAAAGGTTCCAAGAATAAAGTGTGTTAACATCTTTAAACACTTAGAGACATAATCTACATTATTCTCTTACAAACTTCAATGTTGTTTATTCCTATTTCAACAAATCAACGAAAACTCTTCTAGCATCATCAATGTTTCTTGAAATTTAATGTTGCATTTCCATAACATCTTCCCCTTCGATTTGGGCCCATGAATCTCCTCTTAGTCAAGTTTTCATATGTTTTATTAATATTTATGTTGGGCCTATTTGTCAAATAATACACTTGCAAGATTTTGAGCATGCACACATGGTTTGACATTACTAATACTTTGAACCTTTTGAAGGTTGTTGTAGAACCTAGACATGCAAGTCATGAATTTGGTATGCTTTGTTGTACATGTTTGGTCACACCACTCTTTAATATAACCATCAATGTGGATCAATACATGTAAGGATCTAAATTGAGATGGAATTCTTGTACCAAAGTGTTGTCTAGCTAATATTATTTTCTAGATAGCAGGTGTTCATTTAGTTTCTAAAGATGTATATCCACTATGCTTCAAAACTACGTATCTATAACATGGTTTTAGTGACTTTCATCAGTTATCACATGAGTAACTATGAAGTTATGAAACTTGTAACTATCAAGCTGGACACATCCTTATTCTAACAATCATCAAGGTGAGGATATTCACTAGAGGTTTTTGTGATATTAAGTCATCCAAGTTAACTCTCCTTTTATTTGTATAATCTCATAGTGGTTTCATCAAGGCAAGTTTTATGATATTTGTTTATTTTTTTATAGTAATGATGTTAGAATTGTGAAGAAACTTTGGAAGGAAATTGCATCAGTCATAAAAGCATTACCTCACTTTAGAAGTGGATGCTTTTACCTCACTTTAGAAGTGGATTTACTATGGACTACTGCCAATAGGGGAGAGTTTTATGTGGTAGAAATATAATGTAAATTGACATTATCCATGGACTTTGTCAACCGCCATTGCTTAATTGATTATAGTTTTGGCATGCATTTCTAGGCTTATCTTTTTTTACTTGTCCAAATGCTTCTTTCATTCTAGGAATACACTGGAAATTTTTAATGGAGATGGACACTCTAATTATGCCATTAGGAATTTTCTCTCATGAAGTGGGTTTTGAAATCACTGTAGCAATCGTTGTCCCTCTACCCAATTATTTGCTTCCACCTGTTTCCACTGTTCTTTGAATGAATTGCTTCCATGTGTTCTGACTGATCTCCGCCCACAAGCGTGTTCAATCAGTAACAGAATTGGCATAACTCCTCTTTCTTTACGACAATAATCGATGGTGGGAAACCAATGGAGGTCAAACTATGAGAGCCCCTGCTGCTTGGGAGGCTTGCAGTTTTCGTTGTCCTCTAATTGTCGTTCTCATGCCTCTGCTCCACAAAAACATACCAGATGAGACACAAATACGCCACCACCATCATCTTGATCGTCGCACAGAGCAACAACAATGACACACCTGCAATATATTAGGATTGCTGACATATCAGGAATGCTTTATATTCCTTCTTAATTCCCTGGAAATGTTTTACAGAACACACCAAATAAACCGGTGGAAAGTGTTGAAGTTTTTGTGGATATGGATCTGACAAAAGTTCAAACCAATGCCAACCTCAATCAAATTCTAGATTTTGGATTACATCTAGGATAAACCTTTCAACAATGAGAACATTCCATTCAACTCCAGGAATTGATTCAAGTTTTTATGTCTGCAACACTGAAGAAAAGGTTAGTGCTAAAATAGAGATTGAGATAAATTTCGACAAGGATAACACATAACGAGATATTAGAAGACAAGTAGCAGAAGACCAACCCAAGAAGGATAAAAGAAGGACTAAGAAAGTTAAAAATGAGTCAAAGAAGCAAAACAAATTTGTCTCAAGCTCCGCTAAGAAGAACCCTTCTGTTGATTATGTTTTCACGATTGTAAAAGATTCAGACTTTTATGGCTTTGACCAAGATAGAGTATAGAACTACTTTAAGGAAAAATAGATTTGGGCAAAGCATGATGATCATGATGGAATGCAACGATATTATTCTCTTATTAATAAGGTAGTCTCCTTTGATCCCTTCAAGGTGTAGATGGCCTAGTTAGAGGGAAAAGACAATGGTGATGAGTGTTTAATCAGGTGGGCAAATGCTGGATTTTGCAGGACTTGTGGGGAGTTTAGGGAGGGAAGCAAGACTAATACTAAGTTTCTCAGTATCTTTTCTCACTTGATGAATAGTGAGAAAGTTGTAGTAGGGCTTCTTAAAATCTTTCCTTGGAGAGGTTCTGTTTGGGCTCTTTACAGAAATTAGCAGTCTCATTGGGACGAATCTACTCTGAAGGAAGTCATACAGAAGTATGAAATTGTAGGGGTTATGACATATTTTACTAAAACAATGGGAGGGAGTGTGGTTCCTCTCGCTAAGATTGATGGTTTCAAGAGTGTGTATCGTAGAATACATATGAGATCTCAGGTTGTTCGATGGGTACTGAGGAAAAAGTTTCTTAGATTCTCGCATTAGATTCCTGCCATAAGACTTTTGGGTAATGAGGCTCAAAATTTTCCCAAAGTTGTTGGGATCTAGACCTTGCAACCACTCCAATATATTAATCTACAGAAAGCATAGGCAGTGAATAAAAAATAACACATTAAATGTTCCCTTCCATCATCTTATAGTAATATTTGTTGATAATCATCTCACAATAATATTTGCTGATGTTTGAATGAGATAGAAATGGATCACATAGTTTAGCTTCTTTGTCTCTGGTGTGGTAGAGTCATCCATCAAACAAAGGTTTGGTTTTCATAAGAAGTTGTCCTGAGAATAATGCCCATGAAGAATAGGGGAGCTTCTAATGAGCCGGCTAGGGATGCTTGGATGTTATCTCTTAAATCTCAGTTTTGGTTGTGATTGCAATGAAGAGAGAAAACATAAACTTGTTCATGCGAGATGTAGAATTATTGTACTCTTGCTTGACTAAGTCCGATTGTACTCTTAATTGACCAAGTAGTATTTGAACTCTCTGAATTCATATCTATTATAATGTCAATCACTTTGTAGGGTGAATTATAGCAATCTAAACCAGAATATGTTGTTGGGTAATTGCCGCAATTATGGTTATATTTATTGTAAGATTGACATCGATGTTTTTTCAATGTTTGAGTAGTTCTAAGATTTGGATATGTTGTAGTGGCTGAATATATTGCAAATTCAATTGTCTATGTCATATCACCCATAGAAGTGAAACAGTTTTCAGAGAATATAGAAGGGAAGTTGTTGTTGGACAAGTATGTTGCATATATCAAGACACCTTATTCTTAGAATATACATTTTCCGAGGGTGATTTATTTCAAGAATCCATAAGGTTTTAAGGGTCTTTCTAGTATTTCCATATAACTAAAACTCCACATATCCCCATTACCGTTGAATGATGGTGTTGTTGGACTGCTTTAACAATTGCCTCCTCAACAACTAGCTATGAATCCACTGGTGCTAGTCCTGGATCTTTAGTTGCTTAACCAAATGTATCAACTACTTAATATTTTGCACTAATTGATGAACTGACTATTGAATATATTGATGTTGCACATACTCTAGCTTATTATGCTATTGACTCCACATCTGTTGCTGGGTCGGGGACTACTGCATTGTTAACTGCTCCTATCTCTGCCTCTCTTGATCTGTTGGTGCTGACACTGGTGTTTACTTGATTTGGTCTATTAAACTAGGATAGAACTGGATAATTAAATGACCATTTCTTAAACAACTCAATGTTTTTAGTTTTTGGCATTTAAATAACTCCAGTATCATTGGTGAGTGGTGACCCAGATCATTATTACCTATGTATTTTGATTTCCAAGTTTAAGTATGGTTTTTAGCAAGGTCCTATCCTTGAGATGCATAGACAAAAAGATCTCTACACCATCTAGGCTACATACTCATTCCATTCAGTCAACGTATGTGCATGCCGTCAGCTTTAATCTGTTCTTGTTTATTGATTGTTTTCATATAGGTCATACTTTTGGATAAGCTATATTTGAATGGGATAATGATTTGTTTTGTTCCCAATGAATGTGGCACAGATGTAAGGAATGCAACCTTGATGACATTCCATTCTACTAGAGCAATAAGAGATGGCATAGAAAACACTCCTTAGGAAAGGAGAAACCTATTTAGAGAAAGACGATAAGAACATGATCGATGTTATACCTTAGTCACATGCCCCATTGTTTCAAGAATAAATTCAGGAAGGGTACTCATACAAACTGCCATGATGTTTGATGTAGTTCCTTGTGATGTGAAGGGACCCAAGCAACCCCTAATAAGAAGGCTATTGCTACTTCATTTAAATGTCTTAAGATGGACCTCAAATATTTTTCAGAGTTTTTCATCTCCTTTGTGATTTTGCACTGCTTGCATTATTATGTTGTTACATATGATTTTGAGAATAAGCATTAACAATGTTGATTCTTGTTTACTCAGATGATTTAGATTTTAGAAATTGTTATGGGCCATGGCATTTTGGTTAGGGACCCATATCCACAGGTGTTGATCAAATTTATTTTTAAAAAACTAGTATTAAAACAAAGAAATATTGTAAAACTAAAATAAAAACTAAAACTAGTATATAAATTTATATATTTTTTATTTGTTTATTTATTTTATTTTCTAATTATTTAGAGGTTTAAAAAGAAACTAATCCTTAATGCATTTTTTTAATTTTTAGGATAACTAGAAAATTATTAAATAAAAAAAAATGAAAATGAAAAGAGACCATAAAATTTTTAGATTCAAAAGATTAAAATTATTTTAATTCTTAACAAAATTAAAAAACATTAGTAATTTAAGACTATTTAGAAATAGAATTTAAAGTAAATTAAAACAAAGCTAATTTTAAACTGAAAAATAAAAAACTAAAACATACCTACTCTAATTGGAAATTAAAGATTATTTACATAAAATAAAATTTCCAATGTGACCATCTATCTAACAAAGTAAACACAGATTAAGATTTAATTTTAAAAAACTAAATCTAAAATATGTTGTAATATAGAAAATTAAATACTGAAAATGAAAATTAATAAAATAAGAGTGAAAACAAAACCAATCTAACCTAGTACTTACTTGAATCCATTGTTCGATGCAGTTTCCAATTGCAGGATATTCTTCATGATTTTGATCACCCGAGATCCCTTCTTCATCCTTCTCGATTTTATTCTCACATAATTGCTCCTCATATGATGTGCATAATTCTTCTAACGTTGATTCTTCTTTTACCTTGGGAGGAGTAGTAAATGTTTTAGCTACTATTAAGATCTCTTCTTCTTGAGAAGAGGAGATCCCTGCTTCTGCTAGGATCTCGGTGAGCTGCTCTAGGCTTATGCTCATCGTAAAATTATTTTACTGGAATCGAATCAAGTACTAGAAAAAAATTAGTGCATGACAAGCACAAAAAATAGTAGCACAAAACGAGTGCAAAAATAGAAATAAAAGGTGCAAAAAAATATGTACAAAACAACAATGAATAGATACAAAGTTAGAAGCAGGTTAGTATGAAATAAAGGCGCCCCAAAAAAATGAAAACAATCGAAAATTTACACTACAAAACTGTAAAAGAAAACTTGTATAAAAAAAAACTTGCATTTGCAGAAAATAAAAAAATACTTTGCAGAAAAATAAACACACTTGCAAAAACAAAGGAACAACAAGACTTTGGGGCACCCCACTATAGTGGATGCGTCTCGCTTTTACACCATGAAAATTCTGGAAATTCCATAGTGAAGTCATCCTTGTGTCTTACCGTTTTTCCCCTCTCCCTTGCTGTGTAATGTAAAAGTGATCTATCTATCTATCTAAACTCTGATCTCTTTTAGCACCTCCCCGTCAATGGCGCCAAAATGTTGGGGAAAATATTAAACAAATTATAACAGATATCCAACGATTTAATTGTCAACCCTGAGAGAGCATAAACTTGTGAGGTGCATACAAAATATATGCAGGGGTAGATTATTGCTAACCTATTCTACAACTGAAATTGAATCTAAGTTATGAAAACAGGAAATTGTATGGAAATGAATCTAATTGCAAAAAACATAAAATTGCATAAATTAACTTGATAAATAAATACTGAAATTGCATGAAATAAACTGGTGTAAAGCAATCGAAATTAATTTGTGAGCTCACATAAATCTATGCTATCAATTCATAAGAAAGAAAGTGCTAAAAATCTATATCAACATGGAATGCTACAGGATTTGCATCAAAGCATAATCTCCATTACAATAAAAAATCCATTCTATGACTAACTCTAAACTATTCTCTACTTCCAAACCACTAGAGGAGATCTCTAACCAAAATGAGGAGAGGGCCCTCCTATTTATACATGAATTCAAGATAACTAATCATAATTACTCATCCACTATTCTCTCAACTTATCCCTCAAAATTCTCAACAACTAAACTACTCATCCCTTCAAATCCTCAACAAATCTACAACTCATCCCTTCAAACTCTCAACAAATATTGGATGATATATTTTCTCCACATTTCCATGATCTTCTCCTTGAAGTTAGCTCACATCTAGAATAAGAAATTTGAATCTGAGGCGAGGTGGTCACTTTTGAGCTTGTTAAAGTCTTCAAATACACCTGTGAGCATCACCAAACTCATCCAAATTTAAAGTATAATGAAAATATGTTATTTTTCTCAATTAACCACAAATTTACTCAAAATACTAAAAAATAAATGATTTGGAAAATGGTAATATAAACCCATATTTATTATGAAAGTGGTGAATATTAATGGTTTTATGGAAGAATAAGATAGGAATAAGGTGACAAATGGTATATAAAGGGTGAATAAAGTGTGCTCTTTTTGTGGCTCAACATTCCCCTCAATTTGATTGGTTGCATGTCCTTAGGCAAATATGCATTGATTCTCTTTAAAACTTTTGGCTTTGTAGCTGGGATTTAAATGATGATGGTATGTAACAGTAAATCATTCCATGATTTTGAAATGTATGATTGCAACAATTTTTCTCATGGTTGGTTCTTGTCTGACAACCATAAGTGTAACAAATGTTGGTTCTTGTGTTAACAACATTCGCTTATTTTACTTGTATTTCTACTGCAATACATAATATTTATGCATTAGAAATGATGAACCATCAATGTATATTAAAAAGCATTTTCTTCATATTATAAACCATGCCAATATATATAACATAGTCTTGGAAAGACATGTTGATTAAGGGTAAATGAGATGATGAATATGTAAAATGGTAATGGATAACCTGATTGCTGATTGAGGAGCTATCACAAAGAATCATAAACCCCAAACAAATGTTCCTGAATACCATCCATTTATTTAGGATAGGATTGAACACTATCCTTAACATTAGCAACCTGCTCATAAAGATCATTAACCTTCTGACCCTTTGTTTGAAAACCCTTGTTCCAATCCAAATATATAACACAAGATTCAGAAGGAAAACCCTCGCTGCAATCCAAAGATATAATACAAGTGTTAAGAACTCATGTCAACCCCCCTCTTTATTTTGTCGGTATATTTTGTCGGATGCATATGCTTTGTAAGTCGTCCCATTAGTATGATGTATTATCCCACATTCATGGGGAGTAAGTAATAGTTGTTAAGTCGTCTAGTTAATAGGTTGCATTATTCTACATTCATGTGGAGTAATAGTTGTTTAGATTAGACTTAGTATTGAGGCTAATGAAAGCATCGAAGAGTTATTTTGTATTGAGCTTGCTCAAAGAAGGTTTCCCTCTCGAAGTGGCCCGCGATCAATAAAATCTCTTTTGTGCTCCAATATTTCTGTTATATCGTGCATTTTGATTGTTCATTGCAGGAGGTTCTCCACATCTGGTATCAGAGCACTTTCTTGGGCTCGTTGGGTGGAATTTCGGGAATTTTTGTTTTGTTTTGTTTTATTTTTATTTTTATTTTGTCGTGCTTCCTGGCGCTGTGAGCCTTACAGTTGTTCTTCTTCTTGTAGCAATAATATTCATCCAAATCAGGGATTAAACCCTATCTGCTTAACTGTGGGAAGTACTTGGGCATAGCCCTAAAAATCATTGTGAGGAGTACCATAGGAACCCCGAAGTAGCTAGCCATTGAGAGGACCTGCCAAGCGAAAAGGGCAATGACCCCCACCATATTGACTAGATTCCCATCCGTGAGGAAAACCAAAGCGCCGTCGTTTTTGGCCAAGCGGTTAGCAATTTTACCTGCGCCGTGAAGTGAGGGGTACTGCCCCAATACTCAAGCCTGAGACAACCTTGGTGGCTAAGTGACTATTTTTGAACCAATAGAAATCTGAATATACCTGGGGTCCATCTCTATTTACAGTTGATAACATGCAGAATTTCAGAATTGTTACAGATCATTTACTCTATTTCCTGTTGATAAAACGCATCTTCTAGCACTGCCACTGATCCAGATTTATGCAAGAACGCAATAGAATACACAAATAACCATATAAATAAATATGCAGCAGAAATAACACTTCATTTCATTAATCAAAGAACTGAAGTTACTTGTTTACATACAGAATGGAAATAAACTAGCTAGAGTTCTGGTAGCTTATCTCTGAGAAGAGATGTGGTGGCTACATGCCTCTGAACTCCCTGTTACAATGAGGCTCGAAGGCCTATATATTATTGAGAAACAATGGAAACCCTACACATCCAAAAACCTAACCCTAGGAGGTGAAAACACCAGAATGTGGGCCTCGTTGGGTAACTTGGTACATCAATTTCCCGGGGTCGTAACTTTGGCATACTACCTCCGTTTGACATGCATGATACATCATTAGAAATATTTCTTCAAGGACTACATCCATAAACAAAAAATATTGAGTCTGAAATGGACTCATATTTGTTCTACCATTCGATGCCGAAAAAATGTCGTTTAGGGCCTCAAAACGACTCCGGAAGTTTAGGACCGGAAACTGCCAAAAATAGTAAATTGTGCTACAATTAAGGAAACTGGAAAACTGAAAGAAACAATGGTGGGGGTCCAAGTGGAATAGGTGGGTGGCCACCAATATCCTCCTTGATCATTCCTCCCCCCTTAGGAAGTAATGGTCCCCATTGCGTTGAGTTCCTCCATGAGATAAGGAAACTTCTGCTGAACTTGGTCTCTGGTGAGCCACTTTCCCTGGTGAAGGAGTTGGCCTGCTTTGACAACTCGATATAGCTGGATCTTCTGCTGGCGGGTGTTCTTGATCTGTGTGTCCATAATCCGATCAGTTGTGGCTTGTTCCATGTAGTCGGGGTTTAACTTTGTTGGTGTGAGTTGTTTAGCCACGCCTGATGTGTCCAGTAGAGGTGGAAAGTAGGGCTGAAGGCAGTCCACATTGAACACTAGGTGCAGACCAAGGAATGGTGGAATATTGAGCTCGAAGGAATTGTCCCTGACAGCCTTGGTGATGGTGTATGGCCCATATCAGAGCAGGCGAAGCTTGCGGTGGGGTCTAATGAGACGCTCCTTTTGCAAATGTAGCCACACTTTATCGCCCACCTGGAAGTTGTGTTGCACCCGATGCTGTTCATGCCACTACTTGTACTTAGCATTGGATCTGTCCAATATGTCATGAACCTATTGGCGAATGTGTTGAATGCGATCAATGAAGCTGTTCTCCTTAGAAACTTCAGAATGGACATGAGTTGAATCAGCTTGAGTAGCTGCAAATGGCATGGTTACGTCAATGGGACATAGTAGCTGGAATCCCAAGCCCACCTGAAAGGGGTTGTGGTTGTTGGAGCTATGGAGGGTTCTCATCGTTTAGTGCCAGAGTCTTCTGCAGACACTGGGTTCTCATCGTTTAGCAACTTCCGTGAGCCGAAGCTGGATTTTCCTCGCTTCAATGGTGATGATCCGATTGGATGGATTTATAGGGAAAAACAATATTTCAGTCTACATAACACTTTTGATGTCAATAAATTCCCCCTTGCATCCTTTCATTTGGAACATGAAGCACTTCAATGGTTCCATTGGTACATCAAGGTTCATGCCGAGCCAAACTGGACAAATTTTTCCCAACTCCTCTTGCATGGATTTGATCCTAGTGCTTTTGATGACTTCACACGAGCACTCACCAAACTTTGCCAAACTGACACTGTGCGGAAGTATCAGACAGAATTTGAGAAACTCGCCAATCACACTGAGGGATTGCCTGATGCATTCTACCTTAGTTGTTTTATCAGTGGTCTGAAGGATGCAATACGCTCTGAGATTAAAATGTTCTTCCCCAACAAAATTATGGAAGCCCTCGGGTTGGCTAAGCTAGCAGAGGACAAGATCCAAGCTCAACAATGCTCCAAATCCACTCTTGTTCCATTCAGACTTATGGTTCCTCAAATAACCCAAAATCCGCCAACTCTAGAACCGCTCCTATCAAGCATTTGTCTGAAGCAGAGATGCGGGAACGTTAGGAAAAAGGGTTTTGTTATAATTGTGATGAGAAATTCACCCGGGGTGTAACGTCCTCGACCCTCCGACTGGGGAAGAGGACGCTACTATACGTCAAATCATCCCAGCGTCTAGCCCCATGAACATGAACATACATTCTTATAGTGCTGAAGCATGATATGTAAAACATAAAACATTTTACGAAGCATAATCACTCATATACACAATGGAAGCCAAACATATCAATCCACATTCATGCATATATAGATCAACATTTAACATGTATATCATCATTCATCAATGGTAAATATATAATTGTAGACACAAGTTAGGCAAGAGTACTTATCTTATAGATAACTTGTTCAGCAACCAGCTACGTCGCTGCAACGTTCCACCCAACCATAGGCCCGCATGCTCTTTAATCTCTCAGCAACACTGCCACCCCTGAGCCGGGCATGATTCCCCAAGGAATAAGGAACTAATAGACTTACACATAGCCACAGATAACAACACCCCAAGGGTACCCAATTCATCCAAGCCAACACAGTTGGGTTTATCAGGCGAACAACGAATCAGCCAAGCCAACAAAGTTGGGTTTATCAGGCCATCCAGGAGCTAGGAAAGGCTAATGCTAAGCTGGTGAGCTCATTGAAGAGCTACATACACCAACACTAGAACTAGTCTGGCTTCTAGAACACCCACACACACCCAACACAAGTAAATCAACCCTTTCTCTGCAATGCAGTCCCTTAGACCCTGATCTCCATTCCAGTGCTATTCAGGGGTTGTGGAGAAGGAAGCCAGCTCAGTAGCTCTATTTGTGTGGTTCTCAGTCCACTAGGTTTCTCAAGCACCTCAAGCCCTCATTCACCACTCCAATGCAGTCCAAGGACAAAACCACTGCATGCAAGCAGCCAAACAACTATTCAAGCTTTTATAGGGGAAAAACACAGTCAATCCATTGTGGCAAACAGAAGTCCACAACAAATATGAACCCACAACAATTCCTCAAGGCAATCACTGGAGAAACTACACAGACAACAATGGAAAGGAAAAATATTCTCAGTCTGTGCATGAGGGGGAAAAAGATATAGCCAAAACGAAATGTGGATGAAACCACCGACCACATAGCACAGGGACTCACAGCACCCGGTTGATCCTCAATACAATCGCTGTAGAACATGCACAGGCAGAGGAGTGGGAGAAAGAACAGACCACCACTCTATATAGGAAAGACAAAACACAATCCGTCGAACTATCCAATAAAATCATAGCCTCAAACCAACGATGGACATAACAGAACCATACGCAATCTGAAATTCATGGGAAAAAGATGCAAAACTCTGCGTGAACAGAGGAAGAACATTTTTTCTGACAAGCAAGCCATGTCTGAAATGAATGGCGAACCCCCAACAATGAATTGTGGATTCCTTTAATTTCGCTCAGCGTGATGGAAGATGGATAGACTCGTGATCTCCCTAGTGGGTAGACCATCCACTACCCAAAAGGCACGTCGTGGAGAGTGAGTGCAGGTGTGAATGTAGGAGTGGTCTTTTTGCCAGAAAATCGTTGTCCCCACTAACAACAGAATACTAAGGTGGTGGTGAGCAAAAGAGAGGGATGACACATGGCTCTTCCCCCATGACTCAATTTTCAACATTCCCCTTCCTTATCCTTTGGAAATCATGCCCCTTCTCAATTTAGTCGCCGCGAAGATAGCTGGTTGGGTTATTTAATTAAAAATGCGTGTTTACATGATGCCACAATTGAATATATGCCATATGTCCCGATATACCATCGGTGACCATTCCAAATCAGAAACACAACATAACCAAATCTATGGTGGGGCCTTGTTCTTTATCTTTGCACCAAGATTATTTATAATTTATGCAAGCGGGGTTAAAACTGGGGTATTACATTCCCCTCCCCCTTCAATAGCAATGTCCTTAGTGCTTTACAAAATTTGAACAAAAGTGCTACACTGGTACCGCTTCAGTGTTCCGCAAGATTGAACAAAAATGGATGTGCTAATCGCATGGCATCCTCCAGCTCCCACATAGCCTCTTCAGGTCCGTAGTGCTCCCATTGCACCTTTACCTGCCCTATGGCTCGGTTCCGGAGCATTGTGATCTTCCTGTCAAGGATGCGCATTGGATCAATTTGGAACTCTCCCTTGGGTTCCACCTGAATCACATCCCAATTTATCACATGGTTAGGATCATGTACATATTTCTTAAGCAAAGAAACATGAAAAACATTATGAGCTCTAGTACTAGCAGGCAATGCAAGTCTATATGCAATGGGCCTTATTCTTTCAAGCACTTCAAACAACCCATAATATCTAGGTGACAGCTTGGCACAACTTCCAAGCTTCAAGGAACTCTTCTTTGCTTTCACCCTGAGATAAACATGATCCCCAACACTGAATTCTTTGTTCATCCTATGCTTATCTGCATAGCTTTTCTGTCTATCCTGTGCTGCTTTTAGATTCTGCCTGATCTTTACAACCTCTTGCTCCATTTCCTTGAGCAATTCCGGTCCAAGCACAACTCTGTTCACTAGGTTATCCCAAGTCACTAGTGTCCTACACCTTCTTCCATACAAAGCTTCATACGGACTCATCCCCAAGGATGCTTGCTGTCCATTGTTGTAAGCAAACTCTACAAAGTGTAAGTAATCTTCCCACTTGGTTGGTTTGTCCATCACATACATCCGAAGCATATCGTCAAGCACCTACTTTACTCTTTCTGTCTATCCATCTATCTAAGGATGGTATGTAGTGCTGAAGTTTAACTTTGTACCCAAATCTGCAAACAACCCCTTCCAAAAATTGGAAGTGAACTTGACATCTCTGTCAGAAATTACTGCTTTCGACAATCAATGCAATTTGAAAATGTCTTTCATGAAAATCTTTGCAATGTCATCAGTCTTGTGCGTAGACTTCATTGGTATAAAATGTGCTGCTTTTGTCAACTTGTCTACCACAACCATGATGGAATCATGTTGTCTCCAAGTCATTGGAAATCCTGTAATAAAATCCATGGAAATAACTTCCCATTTCCATTCCGGAACTAGCAAAGGCTGCAACAAGCCTGCTGAATGTTGATGCTCAACCTTTACTTGTTGAAATTTCATGCACCTTGAAATGTATTCAACCATGTCCTTTTTCATACCTGGCCAAAAGTACTGCCTTCTAGCTGTAGCAATTGTCTTTTGATATCCTAGGTGACCAGAATACAGAGCTTGATAGATTTCATCCATAACAACTCTCCTCAAATATGCTACATTCAGAATATAAATTCTGCCTTTAAAAGTGAGAAGTTCGTCTTCATCCAATCTATATCCCTCATACCTCTTCTCAAGACTTTGCTGCTGCAATTTTTCTTTTACCTGCTCATACACTTCATCTTCAGCAACATGATTACCAATCTGCTGCCTCAAATATGATTGGAAAATACTAAGAGATGCCACATTCATTTCCTGTACCTTCCTGCTAAGTGCATCAGCTACCTTGTTCTCTTTTCCTTTTATGTGCTTGATTTCAAAATCAAACTCACATAGAAATTCTAGCCATCTCGCTTGCCTAGCATTCAGAGTAGGCTGATCAAACAAATACTTCAGGCCACAGTGATCTGTTCTGAGTTCAAATCTTCTACCCATCAAGTAATGTCTCCACATCTTGAGAGCATGTACTATGGCTGCAAGCTCTAGATCATGAGTGGCATAGTTCTTCTGATGCTCCTTCAGCTTTCATGACTCATAACATATCACGTGGTTATCCTTCATAAGGACTCCTCCAAGCCCTTGTCCACATGCATCGGTACATACCACAAAATATTTCTCTCGTTCTACAACTTTCAATACCGGTGCACTGGTGAGAAGGTTCTTCAATTGCTGGAAGCTTTCTTCACACTTCGAAGTCCTTTCAAATTTTACCCCCTTCTTTTGCAAAGAAGTGATGGCATGTGAAACTTTGGAAAATCCTTCAATGAATCTCTTGTAGTATCCTACAAGTCCCATAAAAGATCTTACATCCGTCACATTTCTTGGAGTAGGTCAATTCATAATGGCTTCAATCTTTTCAGGGTCTACTGATATACCCTCTTCTGAGATAATGTGACCCAAATACTGAATTCTATCCCTATAGAAGTCACACTTGCTTAGTTTTGCATACAACTGATGTTCCCTGAGCACTTGCAATGTCAGTCTCAAATGCTCTTCATGGTCTTCCTCATTCTTAGAATAAACAAGAATGTCATCAAGGAAAACAAGAACAAACTTGTCCAAATACTTACTGAAGACACTGTTCATAAGGCACATAAATGTAGCTGGTGCATTTATGAGACCAAATGGTACCACTACAAACTCATAATGTCCATACCTTGTCCTGAAGGCTGTCTTATGAATGTCTTCATCCTTGATTCTTACCTGATGGTAACTAGACCTCAAGTCAATCTTGGAAAATACCTTTGCTCCTCTCATTTGATCAAAGAGGTCATCAATCTTGGGAAAATGATATTTATTCTTCACAGTAACCTTGTTCAACTATTTGTAATTAATACATAACCTGAGTGTACCATCTTTCTTCTTCACAAACAGAACTGGTGCTCCCCAAGGAGACACACTCGGTCGTATATACTCCTTTTCCAACAACTCTTGCAGTTGCATCTTCAATTCTAGCATCTCTGGTGAATTCATTCTGTAGGGTGTCTTGGACACTGGTGCTGCTCCTGGCAAAAGTTCAATGGTGAAATAAAGGTCCCTCTACGGAGGAAGCCCTAGAATCTCATCAGGAAACACAACCTTGAATTCTTGTCACACCTGATAGTCTTCCAACCTAGGAGTTTCTTCTCCTGTTGGTTCTAGAATATGAGCTGCATACAAATGGAAGCCTTTCCTATAGAACTTCTTCAATTGCATTGCTGAAACCTGCCTTGCTGAAATTACTTTCGGAATACCTTTCACAACTACCGGGTTTCCTTCTTCATCCATGCGTTCAAAAGTGTTGTTATAACAGTTAAGCTTCACTTGATGGGCTTCCAACCAATCCATTCCAATGAGAACATCATAGGAACCAAGTGGTAGAACATTCAAATCTACACAAGTGTTCAATCCATTCATGACCAATGGGCATTGCTCTACCATGTCACTGACTTTCCTCTTAGTCCCAGTGACTAGCTGAACTAACCAAGATTTTCTATGCTTTACCTTCTTAAAAGCACAACTCTCCACCACCCTAGGAGTGATATAACTGTGAGTAGAATTAGGGTCAATCAAAATAGAAACAGATTGTTCAACAATCTTACCTGCAACTTCAACCACATTTGACTGATGATCTGCTTGGCGGTCCTCCAGTGTTGCATAAATTCTAGGGACTGCCCTTGCTACTTGACCCACTGTTTCTACTCCCTGAATGTTATAAGCTGGCCTTGCACTTTCATTCTCGAGGGGACAATATCTGTGCAAGTGAGGTCTTTCACATTTCCAACATTTGAGTCGACCTTTATTCTGTTGTGGTTCTTTAGGCTTTCCACCTATCACTCTAACTACATTATTCGTAGCTTGGGATGGCTGCTTCTGCTGATTCTTGAATCTAGAAGGTTTGAAACCTTTCTTTCTTTGGTCAAAATTTTCATTCTTCTTGTTCTTTCATGCCTTATGGTAATCAGGTTTACCGTTGCTTTGCTCATAGCAATATTTAGCCTTTCTTATTGCTTCTTCGAGAGTTCTCGGCTCATACAACTCAATTCTATCTTTGTAGGCTTGAGGCAATCCACTTAGAAACCGCTGGATCTTCACTTTTTCATCTCTGATGTACTGGACATATCTCAACAATTCCAAGAATTTATTTGCATATTCATCCATGGTCTACTGTCCCAATCTCAGCGCATGGAACTCCTTGATCTTGTCATCATAATACCTGTCAAAAAGGTATTTCTGCCTGAAATACTTCTTGAACTTTTTCCATTTCAGTTTCCTTTCACTGATCTTCTTTACCTACTTGAAGTGTTCCCACCAAATGGATGCCCTTCCATTTAGATTGAATATGGAAACTTGTGCCTTCATGTTTCCTGATTAATCCTGCACCTAAAAGTACTTCTTGATCCCAAGAAGCCAAGCTTTAGCTTCTTGTCCCATCTTTATTTCACCATCAAATGTAGGAGGTTGAGCTTTCCTAAATTCATCTCGAGAGCAATACCTATGGTGCCTTCTTCTTTTCCTTTTATGAGAAGATGAACTTGTATCTCCACTGGATTCTTCAGAGTCAGATGATCCACTGGAAGTCCTTCTTCTTCTCCTAGTGCTGCTCTTACTGCCTTCTAGTCTTGATGTACCTCATCCAGAATCTATCTTTTTCTGTAAATCTGTCAAACTCTGCAATATGGCAGCATTCAACTGATGCTGCTCTTCTTGGGCTTTAACCAAGCTTCTCATGGTGGCTGCAACCTCGGATGGTGTCCCCTAGAATCTCCTTCCATTAGACTCTATGTCCTCTTTTCCATTACGGACATTTTCTCCCATGGCATCTTCTGCTCAGTCGTAAGAATCCCGAGCATCATACCCATCATGGGTTCTCATGAATGAACGACCTCTTGCTTTACCACACTGTTCTTTCTGCAGTACTGCTCTTGGAAGTTATCTAAAGTTCTGCAAATGTGTTAGTAGCAAACTGTTAGATGCATAACATTAATATAAATCAAAACTACTTACCTTTTCTTCTGGAAATATAAACAACAATTATGCTAAAACACAGAATTTTCCCTATTTCTTTTTAGCCCTGTGACCGCTGATAATCTGCTGAAAACCTGCTAGAAGACAGTAAAAAACTGCATAAAAAAATCACTGAGAATTTCTTTTCAAAAACCTAAAATCCTTAGGCCCCAAATCGGACCTCATCCTAGCTATTCTTCCAATTCTACGGTGGTCAAAACAACTACACTTCCAATCTGCATCGACGAGCAATTTGACTGTGCATCGAGCGTGTAGTCCTTTGGCAGCTGCAACGATGGAAAATGATCTTCCTACCGTTTCCGCGGGGTGAACCGGCTGAGCTTCCGATCGACAATCTGACCATTAACAAATTTCCGATGCTTTTTAAACTTTTCCAAGTTTTTCCTTCGATCCCACGTCTTCATCGATGATTCGTTGGTCTATTCCCTTCCTCTGCGTCGGATCCGTATCCAACTTTTAGAACCGAATCCGCGATGGAAACCAGCTTATGCATTGCATCAACGATCGGTTGTCTTATACATCGGGTGGCTAGTCATCTCGGCTTCTGAAACGGTGGCCAATAAACCTCTAGTGTCTTCTGTGGCCACAAGCCTATCGGCCGTCGGAAGGACTACCCATGCACACCAGTGATCTAAGTCACTACCTTTCTTGTCGTTGTGGCGATCCAAATGGCAACTTACCTCCTTTGTGTGTCAGCGATTGGCTACGATATTGCATCAGACGGCTAGTCTCCTAGGCAGCCGCAATTGTGAAAAGTGATTTATCTGCGGGTTCTGCAGAAATTATCAGATGTCAAACCTACTAACCATCGAGGAGATAGTGTCTTAGACTGCCGCAACGTCGTCTCTCAAACCTTTACCGTTCTCGAATAAATTTATGACATCCTTACACTTAAACAAAATTTTCAAATTTTCTTCTCATTGGCTATCGAAAGCACTAATCACTGCAGCGTCGAAGGGATAGTTGACTAAATAGCTGCAACGGCGGGTCACCTTAATTGAACTCTTTCCGATCGACGAACTGATTTTTACCAGCATCGGTAGTCGGAGCTTCTCCTTGTCGAAAGACTGGTGCTCTAGGCTTCCGCAATGACGGACACACAAAACACTATCTTCTTCCAATGGCCGACGATTTCAGGCCTTAGAATTTTTTTTAAAACTTTCTTTACGTCGTCGGTGGTCGCAGGCTCTATCCGTCGGAAGGATAGTCTTCTAGCTACCCGCAACGGCGATGCAAATATTCTAATGCCTTCCGCTGTTCATCGACGATGCATACTACTGACATGCTCTGACGATCGACAAAGTCAACGCTTATAAATTTTTTTGACACTTCTGTGCCATCGATGATCGAAGGCTATACCCGTCAGAGGCGTAGTGGTATAGCCATCCGCAATGGCAGCGGTAAATCGGCTAAGCATCGACAATCCATCCATCTAAGTGTCCCGATGTGCTGATGGCTAAACACTTAAAATTTTTCCTAAATTTTTCCTCCACAGTCTTCCACTGCATCGTCCGTCGAATCAACTATTCATTGGGTGGCCTTCCCACTAAGTGATCCAATGGGCTGATAGTTCTTGCAATTAGAAAATTTTGAAGTTGAGTTTTTTTTGTCACAATTTTCTGATTGCTGCTGGGTAGAAGGAAACCTGCTTCTACTATCTGATCTGTCATGGCCCATTCAGGCCCATGCTGTAACCAGAGCTCTGATACCACACTATAACGTCCCTGACCCTCAGACCGACGAAGAGGACACTACTATACGTCAAATCATCCGGGTGTCTAGCCCCATGAACATGAACATACATGCTTATAGTGTTGAAGCATGATACTTAAAACATAACATTTTTTATGAAGCATAATCACTGATATACACAATGGAAGAAAAACATATCAATCCACATTCATGCATATATAGATAAGCATTTAACATGTATATCATCATTCATCAGTGGTAAATATATAACTGTAGACACAAGTTAGGTAAGAGTACTTATATTATAGAGAACTTGTTCCACAACCGGCTATGTCGTTGCAACATTCCACCCAACCATAGGCCCGCGTGCTCTTTAATCTCTCAGCAACGCTGCCATCCCCAAGCCGGGAATGATTCCCCAAGGAATAAGGAACTAACTAACTTACACATAGCCACAGATAACAACACCCCAAGGGTACCCAATTCAGCCAAGCCAACACAGTTGGGTTTATCAGGTGAACAACAGATCAACCAAGCCAACAAAGTTGGGTTTATCAGGCCATCCAAGAGATGGGAAAGGCTAATGCTAAGCTGGTGAGCTCATTGAAGAGCTACAGACACCAACACAAGGAAATCAGCCCTTTAGCTGCAACGCAGTCCCTCAGACCCTGATCTCCCTTCCAGTGCTATTCAGGGGTTGTGGAGAAGGAAGCTAGCTCAGTAGCTCTATCTATGTGGTTCTTAGTCCACTAGGTTTCTCAAGCAGCTCAGGCCCTCATTCACCACTCCAATGCAGTCCGAGGACAAAACCACTGCATGCAAGCAACCAAACAACTATTCAAGATTTTACAGGGGAAAAACATAGTCAATCCATTGTGGAAAACAGCAACCCACAACAACTATGAATCCACAACAATTCCTCAAGACAATCGCTAGAGAAATTACACAGACAACAATGGAAAGGAAAACGATTCTCAGTCTGTGCGTGAGGGGGAAAAAGACACAGCCAAAACGAAATGTGGATGAAACCACCGACCACACAGCGCAGGGACTCATAGCACCCGGTTGATCCTCAATACAATCATTGTAGAACTTGCACAGGCAGAGGAGTGGGAGGAAGAACAGACTACCACTCTATGCGGGAAAGAAAAAATGCAATCCGTCGAACTATCCAAGAAAATCACAGCCTCAAACCAACAATGGACATAATAGAACCATACGCAGTCTGAAATTGATGGGAAAAAGATGTAAAACTCTGCGTGAACATAGGAAGAACGTTTTTCTGATTAGCAAGCCGTGTCTAAAAGGAATGGTGAACCCCCAACAATGAATTGTGGATTCCTTTAATTCTGCTCAGCGTGATGGAAGATGGTCAGAGTCGCGATCTCCCTAGTGGGCAGACCATCCGCTACCCAAAAGGCGCATCATGGAGAGTGAGTGCAGGCATGAGTGTAGGAGTGGTCTTTTTTCCAGCAAATCGTTGTCCCCACTAACAACATAAAACTAAGGTGGTGGTGAGCAAAAGAGAGGGGTGACACATGGCTCTTCCCCCATGACTCAATGTTCAACATTCCCCTTCCTTATCATTTGGAAATCACGCCCCTTCTCAATTCAGTTGCCGTGAACATAGCTGGTTGGGTTATTTAATTAAAAATGCGTGTTTACATGATACCACAATTGAATATATGTCGTATGTCCTGATATACCATCGGTAACCATTCCAAATAAAAAACACAACATAACCAAATCTATGGTGGGGCCTTGGCCTTTAGCTCCGCACCAAGATTATTTACAATATATGCAAGCGGGGTTAAAATCGGGGTATTACATGGGTACATAGATGTGTTGAGCAAAAGATCTATCTCTTGGATGTGGATTCTCCACCCGTACCTGAAATTTTTTATGATGCTCAGGATCCCACAGATGATGATGGTGACATTCAACAATTTCTTGCTCCAGAGGACCAACTAGAGATATCTCTCCATGCCTTAGCCGGAGTCACCACCCCACAAACCATGCGAGTCAGAGGGTTCTTCAAAAAACTCCCTCTTACAATACTCATTGATTCTGGTATCACTCACAACTTCATTGACCCAAGGATCACCAAACAAGCTGATTGTTTCATCCATCCTTACTCCAGCTTTGAACTCATGATTGCCAATGGGGGAACCTTACCTTGCAAAGGGAAGTGTCATAATGTGCGCATATCTATGGGGGATTATAACTTGCGCTCTAACATGTTTGCCTTTCCCTTAGGTGGATGTGATGTGGTTTTGGGCGCTCAATGGTTACACACACTTGGACCCATTTTATGGGATTTTACTGAACTTTGGATGCAGTTTTCAATCAATGGTACCAAACACATGTTGCGGGGCTTACAACCAGGGTCTCTCAGCCTCATCAATTCGCATCGCATGGAAAAGCTTCTTAAGAAAAGTTCACGTGGTGTGATCACTCAACTCCATTTCATTCAGATGCAAGCTTCAGCAATCTCAACTACATTGGATCTCCAACAAATTTTGGATCGATATGCATGTGTGTTTGCTGAGCCAGTGGGATTGCCACCTTCCCGACCTGAGGACCATCGTATTCTACTCCTTCCTAGAAGTGTCCCTCCCAACATCAGGCCCTATCGCTACCCATTTCACCACAAGACAGAAATTGAGATGCTTGTTCGCGACTTACTAAAGCAAGGTGTTATTCACCCTAGCACTAGTTCCTTCTCTTCACTGGTCCTTCTAGTCCAGAAAAAAGATGGGTCATGGCACCTTTGCATCGAATTTCGAGCACTTAATCACATCACAATCAAGGATAAGTTTCCAATTCCTGTTGTTGATGAGCTTCTGGATGGGCTCCATGGTGCTCATTTTTTCTCCAAGTTGGATCTTTGTTCTAGGTATCACCAAATTCGGGTCCATGCGGATGATATCCCTAAAACAACTTTCCGCACACATGATGGCCATTATGAATTTTTGGTCATGCCATTTGGCCTCACAAATTCCCCTTCCATGTTCTAGGCATTGATGAATAAAATATTTCGGCCCTATTTGTGAAACTTCATTATGGTCTTCTTTGATGATATCCTCATCTATAGTAAAACATGGGCTGAGCATCTCCAACATATGGATCTTGTACTGCAAATTTTCTGTGATCATCATCTCTGTTCCAAACAATCTAAATGTGATTTTGCGCAGAAGGAAGTAGAGTATCTTGGGAATATTGTTTCAGCACAAGGGGTTCGTGTCGATCCTGCCAAAATTGATGCCGTGAAAAATTGGCCACCTCTTCAGACCTTGAAGAGCCTTTGTGGGTTTTTGGGACTTACTGGCTACTACCGCAAGTTTGTAAAGGATTATGGGAATATTGCAGCTCCATTAACAACTCTACTGAGAAAGGATGCTTTTGCATGGACACCTGCTGCAGAGTGTGCATTTGAGAAATTGAAACAAGTTATGCGTACCACACCTGTTCTAGCTATGCCTGATTTTTCCAAGCCCTTCACTATTGAGAGTGATGCTTGCAACAATGGACTTGGTGTTGTCAACGTCCAAGATGAACATCCCATTGCATTCACCAGCAAATCCCTGTTTGGTAAGAATTTAGCCGCCTCTACATATGAGAAGGAAATAATGGCTATTTTGCATGCCGTACATAAGTGGCGTCCATACCTCTTAGGGAATCATTTCTACATCAAGATTGATCACCAAAGTCTGAAATATTTCCTCGAACAACGAGTCTCATCCCCAACACAACAAAAATGGGTTAGAAAACTCATGGGTTATGACTACGAGATCACTTACAAGAATGGTAAGGACAATCTTGTGGCGGATGCTCTTTCCCGCACATTTGATGACCATGCTTCTCTTTTAGCTCTTTCTATGCCTATTCCAAATTGGTTACAATCTATTTAGCAAGGCTATGTCAATGACTCTTCCTTATCTCAAATCATCCAACAGTTGGCCAGTAATCCTTCTCTTGTACCACATTACTCTTGGAATGGTTCTTCTATGAGATACAAGGGTCGCTTGGTGCTTCCCTAGAACACAGATCTTCACTAGGTTGTTTTCTATGAACTCCATGCTTCTCCAGTGGCAGGGCACTCTGGGTTCCTCAAAACGTATGAGCGGGCATGACATAACTTCTTTTGGAAGGGAATGAAATAGGAAATTCAACAGATGGTTGCTGAATGTGATACCTGCCAATGCCACAAGGGTGAAACTACACTCCTCCCCAGCTTGCTCGAACCCTTGCCCATCCCTACAAGTATTTGGACAGATATTTTGATGGATTTCATCGACAGGCTCCCTAAATCTGGAGGGAAGACCGTAATCTTGGTTGTGGTTGATCGACTCTCCAAATATAGTCATTTTTGTGCTCTCAGAAATCCATATACTGCCTCCTCAATCACACAAATTTTCATGGACTAGATATTCCGTCTTCATGGAATCCCTTCTTCCATTGTCTCAGACCACGATGCAACTTTCACAAGTCATTTTTGGACCGAAATCTTTCGGCTCACTGGAACCAAACTAAAAATGAGTTCAAGATATCACCCACAATAGATGGTCAAACTGAAGTCAGTAACAAATGATTGGAAACTTATCTTCATTGCTTCACCTCTGACCAACAACATTAATGGGCAAAGTGGCTCCCTCTCACTGAATGGTGGTACAATACTTCCTACCATACTGCATATAAAATGACTCCATATGAAGCTATTTATGGCAGCGACCCACAGTGCTCCTTCCATACACCCCCCATAGTTCACCAGTTCAGGAAGTTGACATGGTTCTGTGCACAACTATGATCAGATTCTTCACATTCTGCAAGAGAATCTCCACATGGCAAGAAATCGCATGAAGCAACAAGCCGATCAACACCATTATGAGCGCACCTTTCAAGTCGGTGATATGGTTTTTCTTCATTTGCAGCCTTACAAGCAATCCTCCTTGAAACTCAAGGGGCATTAGAAGCTGGCTCCAAATTTCTATGGGCCATATAAAGTTCTTCAGAAGATTGGGTCTGTTGTTTATAAATTGGAACTTCCTCCTTATTCTCGCATTCACCCAGTCTTTCATGTCTCTTGTCTCAAGAAAGTGATTGGAACCAACATCAGAGCACAAACTGTTTTACCAGAGCTAGATACGGAAGGTTCCATCATTTTGGAACCAGAGGCCATCCTCAATAAGCGCACTCATGAGCTTCTCTCTCGGGACATCACAGAGGTCTTAATTCAGTGGCATGACATGCAACCAGAGGATGCTGGGAACCACTCCTTCAGATTCAGCAGCAGTTTCCACATCTAAAGCTTTGATGACAAATCTTTTTCTAAGAGGGAGGGGATGTTAAGAACCCGTGTTAACCCCCCTCTTTATTTTGTCGGATGCATATGCTTTGTAAGTTGTCCCATTAGTATGATATATTATACCACATTCATGGGGAATAAGTAATAGTTGTAAAGTCGTCTAGTTAATAGGTTGCATTATCCCACATTCATGTGGAGTAATAGTTGTTTAGATTAGATTTAATATATAAGTATGTGTTGAGGCTAATGAAAGCATTGAAGAGTTCTTTTGTATTGAGCTTTCTCAAAGGAGGTTTCCCCCTCGAAGTGGCCCGTGATCAATAAAATCTCTTTTGTGCTCCAATATTTCTGTTATATCGTGCATTTTGATTGTTCCTTGCAGGAGGTTATCCACAACAAGAATCAAAAGGTGAAGACACGCAACAACTCACAATCGTTTCCAGATGAAACAAAACAATGAAACCACGAACAAGATGTCTGACCCACATCACCAAACAAATAACCCTCAACACAATTAAATCTTCTATGCAAGTTGCCTGGTTGACTCGTATCCCAAATCAGGAGAACAAGAGAATAATTGCAAGAGAACTGTACCTGAGAATTCCAGCAAAGAAGGACCTCTTGGTTGCATCTTCCTCCTCGAGTTAAGGAGAAGACAACAAAAATCTAATCATACTTGTCCACCATTCCAAAATAAGTGACCACTTAGGCTATGATGTAAGACCAACTCCAAGAAGAGTAAGACATAGAGCTAAAATAACTCAGGAGAGCACACGAAATGCCGAAGAAGAAAGAGATAATGGGAGTCGTAGAAGGGATGACAAAGTAATAAATGTGCCAACTATCAACGCATGGCATAGAAAACAAACTCCTCATGCCAAATGCCAAATAATACTTGATTCCTCCACCAATGCCAAGGGAGAAAAGGGAGGAAGATAACCAAGGAATCATGGGAGGTGAAAAGTTATAAGATGACCCTCCATATCTTTGCAATGCCCTCTAGGGAGTTGAGAGGCATAGCTGGCCAAATTTTATGCTAAACAATTGAAATCCCTTCGAACATGATAAAACGGGAGGGAAACAAACCGAGGAATTAAAAACTTAAAATTCTTTTATAAAGACGACCAACAAGTTGATCCATAATTTCCATTCGCTTCTTAGCTTGTGATAGGATGAGAAGTGAGTCTCCAATCACAATCAAAGAAAGAACACCTGTTTCAAGAGATATTTTCAACCCAATCTTTCAGATTGATTGTTGGTTCCAATCCCAAGTCCACAAGTGAAAGTATTAACGATTGTTCCTCCAGGGTCAAAGAGAACCCGTCCTGCACCTGCCACCTAAGATAATACTTTCAATTTATGAATAAAGTGAATTGTAAAATAGATATGACTCAAACTACTTCTTGTATGTTTGACACAAACCCTGTGTAGAAGTTCCTATTCCAGCTTCAAACATCAACACTCCCTCTTAGTGAGGAAGGAATTCTACACCAATCCATGTTTGTCTTTAAATGCTTCAAACTTCCCTTTTGCTAAGGGATTGGTCATAATGTTAACAACTTGCTAATTTGCGGCTACAGACTGGAGCTTCATTGCTCCCTTCTAAATCATGTCTTGAATGAATTGATATCTAATCTCAATGTGCTTGTATTTGTCATGAAAAAATGGATTCTTAGAGAGTTTGAGACAACTTTGGTTTTCTTAGTAAATTGCCATGGGATTCAACTCTTGATCAAGTAGACCTGCAAACAACTTGCAAAGCTAGATGACCTCACAACTAGCTATACTCACTTCCATATACTTTGCCTCTACTAAGCTGAATGCCACAAAAGTATGCTTATGACTAAACCAAGATATCATTGTTGACCCCAAGCCGAAACAACATTTGAGGTGCTTTTCCTATTTGATGCAGTTCCTGCCAAAACTGAGTTTGTATACCCTTGCAACTTTACTTCACCATATCCAAGATATCTTAGCCCATACTCCACTTTGCCCTTTAAGTATATAAGCACATGTTTTGCTGCTACTTAATGTTCTTTCCTGGACTCCACCACGAATTGACTAAATGTATTCATTGCAAAATATATATCTAGCCTAATGTTGACCATATACATCAAGGAACCTATCGATTGTTTGTACAATGTGGGATCCACCATATCTAAATCTGAGGTAGTTACCTTCTTCATATTAGTGATCATTGGCATAGCCATGGGTTTGTAGTCATCCTTACACAATCTCTTCATGATCTCAAGTGCATACTTACCTTGCATAACGAAAATTTGCTATGATCCCTACCAAGCCTCCAACCCCAAGAAACAATGCATCATGCCAATGTCCTTCATCTTGAACTCAACTGCCATATTTGGATTGCACCTTGTAATGATATTTTGTGAACTTGTAAGAAATAGGTCATCTACATGTAGTACCAAAATGAGCAGACCAACCTCAACAAATATGAAATATAAATTGGGATCTATTTCACTTTTGGTGAAACCCATGCTCTACATGTATCCATTGATCTTGGGATACCATGCTGTTGGTTCTTTCTTAAGCATGTACAAGGCCTTTTTCAACATGCACAAACGAGACTCCTTCCCATTGATCTCAAAGCCTTTTGGTAGCCTCTTGAAAACTAGAAGGCTCATAATATATGATGCTGCTCATCAATTCCATGTTGTTTGGAAGCTTCTTCGGAGGCATGCTCTCCTTGATTGAGCTTCTAGGAGCCTCAACATGCTCATGAGCATCCCTCAATGTTTGAGTGAACCATCGAGGTCTCTTGAAAGAATTGGTAGGAGTTAGTGGCTCCTCCTATACATTTTAAGGTTGTTGCTCTCAATTGGAACACACTAGTGAGTCTAGCTCAACCTTCAAAGTTTCTTGTTCATTCTTTATCACTAGAATAGGTTCACAAGACTTCCTAGATGCAAAGTCTTCCTCAAACTTTACATCCATGCTTACAATTGTCTTTCTCTCCTCTGGAATACAGATCTTGTAAGCTTTTGAAATCTCATTATACCTGAAAAACGATCCCTTCTTGCTAGAGCGCTCCAACTTAGTTCTCTTTTTTATTGGTATATGGATATAAATTGAACAACCAAATATGCGAAAATGACCTACCTTTGGCATCACACCAATGAATGCCTCCTGGTGTCTCGTCATCCAAAATCCTATTAAGACACCTGTTTGATTGTAGACTAAGGAATGGTACATTGTATGCTTTTTCCCATAGAAACATCATAGAATCTTGGTCATGTATCATGGCCTTAATAAACACTATGATGGATAGGTTCTTACACTTTGCGATCCCATTCTGTCATGGGTTGTTCGAAAGAACTCTCTCTCTCTCTCTCTCTCTCTTGATCCCTGCATTTTTGTAGAAATTCGCAAATCATTGGAGGTATACTCACCCCCATTGGCCAATCTCAAAACTTTGATCTTCTTCCTTGACTAGTTCTCCACAAGAGATTTGAAAAAATGAAACCTACTAAAGACCTCATCCTTGGTCTTTAGGAAGTAGATCCAAGTTTTGTGAGAGAAGTCATCAATGAAGGAAACATAGTCCATGCTTTATGTGATAGATGCTATTGACATCAATTCACACATTTGAATGCATTCGAGCTATGATCCCCTTAGACCTATGTTGATTGCTTGAGAAAGGAGCCTTGGCATGCTTGCCAAGCACCCCTTCCTCTATACACATCATGTTGTTCAATGCTTTGGAATATTTGTGACGATCTCCCTTATAATAGGTAGCTTTTGATGATGTAGGTGGCCCATCCTCTGGTGCTATAACTCACACAAGTTATTTGTGTTATGCACTAGTCTCAAATAGGCTCACCCTGTAACCTATATAAATTGCCTTCCTTGACCCCAATCACTTGAGATGGTCTTGGGTTAGCCTCCTTTGGTCTTATGAGGACTTGTTGGATCTTGAAATCCACTACATATCCCTTATCTTCCATGAACGATACTGAAAGCAAATTCTTCTTGAGACTTGGAACAAATAAAACATCATCATAGTCTAAAGAGGTACCTGATTGGAGTTGGAAAGGAATGGTACCAACTCTGGATACTAGATACTTGGCATCATCACCAAGTTCGACCTGAAATTCTGAGATGTGCTTTGTTAGACTTGAAAATGGTTCCTAGGTTGATGTCATATGCCTCATTGCTCCACTGTCCACATACTATGTGTTCTTTAGAATTGTGCTGGAATAAAGGTAAGATACCATCGATAAATCCTTCTTGCTTTTGGAGGTAAACTTGTTCATTTGAGTTTCAACTACGACTGCTATATGGTTCTATTGTTGTTTCTCTTTACCTTTAGACAATTTGATGCATAATGATTGTTCTTATGACACATGAAACACTTGATTTTACTCATGTCCTTCTTCCTTGGATCTAAGGTTGATTCCTCACTCTTCACCTTACCCTTTCTTGGTCCTTTACCTTCACCCTTAATTTGTTTGACCAATTAGGACATGGTCACTGTTACCTCCTTTCCCATTGGCCTAGGACTCCATGGAGTTTCCTTTTGGATACAATCATTCCCAATCATTCCACAATATTTTGTAGGAGGGAAGGTTTTCCATATTACATCCAAAATATCATTCTCTTCTAATAAAGGAGTTACCTTGAATTTCCATAATAGAAAATTTGAGGCGCCATCCAATTTGTCCTAAAACCCGACGCTAGCTGATGCTATATTTGATCTGCACACAAACTCCTACTCTTATTGTTATCACTAATAATTTATCCTTTGGTTGTGGAATGATAGTTCCAAGGTAACCTTTCAAACCAACCTTTAGGAGGAAAGTTGGCTTCTTTCCTACCAGAGAGGGCTCTCTCAACAAATAGATACAATGGCCAGAGATATTTTTACATAAACTGATTGAATGATGACAATGGATGAAACAAGAAGATACCATTGGGCATGGAGTTAAAATCATAAGGTTTAAAGATAAACATGGCTTCTGCCATAAATATTTTTCCACAAAGATGGGATAGTTATTCTTTTACAGTCAAGTTCTTGATTGTTGGTGGTAAAAGATAAAAGATGAACAATCCATTAATATGGGCACCAAATAAAGATGAATCCAATATTAATTTTAGAGGAAATTTGCTTGTGAATACTTGAATCATATGAACCAAAGCATATGAGTATGAATTTTGATCCAACACAATCTTATTCAAGCAGGAAAGATAACATAATGGAAAAATATAACATGGAAAACATTCACAAGATAAAAGGAAATACAGGCTGTAAAACAACAACACAAGAATCTTTGTTTTCAAAAATCCTTGCTTGGTTCTGCAAAATTGTATTAAGTTGAAAATGCTTAGTTACAAAATGATTTTCACTCTCATGGGTTCCAACCCAAATTACATTGCAAAACATGATTTTATCAAAATCTCCTCGAGCTAATACTTAACTACCTATATTCTAAAATTAGGCTTCTTGTAATTCCCTAATTACCTCTGTGGCCAGAGAGAAATTACCATCTTGGGACAGGGTCTGTGATGACTTTGTTCAGGAGGAGACTCACAGGGGTTTGAAGAGGAGGACGTGGCATTGGCAGCGAAAGGAAATAACCTCTCCTTTGACCATCTTGATGTTTTTCAGCTTCTCCCTAAGCACCATCTTCCCGTTTTCATTAGTACTCTCAAACAACCCAGTCAAAGTAGACCACATCTCATGTGCATGATCCTTCGTTGAAATGTGAGGAATAACATGATCTTTAACAACATCTAAGATTATCCTCATGGCTTTAATATCTTTCTTATTAAAGGCTACAAGTAACACTGCATCATTAGAAGGGGGAATAGTAATGGGATTTGCTGTAGTGTTTCTAACTACTTCTTCCCACAACTCATTCTCCTTCAGCACAAGTAAAATCCGGGCTTTCCATGAGACAAAGTTCATTTCCCTATCCAACCTATCCTCAGTTCTCAACCCCATGGAAGTCATTTTCTCAAAGCACAAGATTCAACAAAATGTACTATTGTCACAAAGATTTTTCTGAATTCTGGAAATGACTGTTTCACTGCTAAAATTTAATTTTCTGCCACAACCCACTCTAATACCATGTAGATTTTTCACTAGTTTTTAGCCACCGGTTTTAAGTAAAATTTATATCACTGTTTATGACATTCTCAGAAAAATAAAGTGCTGGAAATAAACAAAATTTTTCAGACTTAAAACACTGCTGTAAACAATCTTTTCAATGACAGGAAATAAAAATTAGCACGCCATTTAATCACACAGAACACTAGGATTTTTGGCCAATGGCCCTGGAAAAACCCACAAGCGGAAAACCATTCAGAGATAGTGTATTTTTATTTTTCAGGAGAATTTTATCATTTACAGCAATACACAGAAAATATCAAACCAACTTATCTCAACATGGAAGATAAATTTCTGTCTCGATTTGCGTGCTGAGCAACAAAAATCAAACTTTGATTTTTTTCTATTTTCTGGCTCGATTTTCTCCCCATTGTATGGATGAAATGTGCAGACTATACAGACCTCAAAATTCATGCCCAATTTTTTTCTCAAAAATCATTCCTAGAAATCTGCCTTGAAAATCGTGCCTGCTGCCTTGAAAACTGTACTGTACGGACTGTATGGACCAGCAATAAATGCTGTTGTCTTCTCCTCAATTTTTGTGCCCTCTTTGATGCTGTCCTTTCCCTCAATTTGTGTGCTGCAAATTTTTCCTCTTGCTCAGGAAAAATGGAAACTTTCTCTCTTCTCTCTCTCAGCTCTCTCTTCTCACTTCAATCTGCAAAAGTGAGGCAAAATGCTTTCCCATGCCTTTTTGAGAAAACCCTAGGGTGAGTCTAATCTAATGGTGGAGATTAGATTAGATCAAGGGCTGAAATTAAATGCTCATATTTTATTTCTAAAATGTTAATTTCACTTGCCCACTTAAATTTATCAAAAAGTGACTTTAATGCTCTAAAGTCAAATTAAATGCTTTTACTTAAGTCATTTAATGCAAGGGTCACTTTATGTCCCCTCTCTAAGTGACTAAGGCAAAAGTCACTAGGGGAACACTTCCCTAGGTACAAAACTAACAAAAATCCTAGGTGGAAGCTTGATTTAGTCCATGTCATCGCCTACATAGCATACTGCAGCGATTTATCTTGATTAACGCTATGAAGGTTGAGTTTCAGAAATTTCAAAGCACCCTTTCGGCTTTTTCCATGCTATGCACTACAAAAGTGTATTTTCAGAACACTCGTAGCGTACTCTCTATTTTTTCACTATGGGCGCTACAAAAGTTCTAGAAACTGGGGGCCCAAAACTATTTTTTTGTATTTTTTAAGCCTGATGCTTCCCCTTGTATGTGCTCATGAATTTTCATCATCTTTAAAATCACCAAAAGTGTAACCCTAGCTCGAAACCTCAAAAATTCATACTTCCTCCACGCATTGAGTAACATCTTCAAAAAGGTGAGGACTTAGTCCTGAAGCCCTAGTATATTTCTTGGTGTAGTTGTGGCACTCCTGTACTCCACGAAAGGCATTTGTGACTGGGGCATGAGAGCGCCATCCCAACCGAGCAGCCACCTCTGCCAAGAGCCTTAAGTTGCTCCTTGACACCCATATCTTGCCCTGTTGCAATTCTTCTTTAAGAGCCCTATTCTCTGCTTGTGGTGAGGTTTTTCTTCTATACAAGTTTTGTACCTGTTGTCTGAGGGGAAATCCTCTTACCAACCTCCTCTTAGTATCATATAGCATTCCTTTTATTATGTGTAGTTCTTTTTTCATCTTCCCTCTGTACCTTCTGCTTTCCTCCTTAATTTGTAGGTTTTCCTCTTTTGCTCTTTGGAGCTCTACTTTCAATCGGTCAATCCCAGACTTAGTTTCATCCTTGTGTGTAAAGGGAAAGGCTTCAATATTTTCATAAGCAGGTTGAAAAGAAGACTCAAGGAAGTCTTTGGCTAGCTCTTCATCTTTTGGATGTGTGGGAGAGGCAGGGGCAGCTTAAGGCAGTTAGACAAACTTCATCTAATTGAATGGGAGATTGTAGAGTTCTAGGTAGGGCTTCAGATGTAGCTACGGATCTTACTTACCCATGGAAACCACACCTATAGAAGTAGACCTTGTCCAAGGCCTTCTGGACACTACCTTCTCAGTCATTTCCGGTGTTAGATCTAGCTTCTTCCCCTTAAACCTCTTCTTTTTTACCTGTGTGTCTAGCCCTTTTTCAACACTTGCCATATATACCCCCGGAGCACCTTTATCATGATTCTGGTTAGATCATGCCCACTTTATTGACTGCCAGAATTAGCAACCATGCCTTCGTACAGATTCTTTCTTTATCCTGCTTTATTCCAGCGTTTCAGTGGATAAGGTAAAGCTAGTCAACTAGGAAATTGCGATTTTTTGTTGCCAACCCATCCTCCATGATTTTCTCTCAATATTCTAGGATTATCATGTTTTTCCATCACTCATGACAACTCACTCATGCTTTAGCTAATTAATTATGTCCTTGACATAGTTGGATAGTGTTTTAGCCACCTATGGGGGTTTATCATATTTAGTAAGCCTGATTTATGAGCTAGCATGAGTTGTTTTCTAGCAACTCAATTTCCATTTATAAGGATGTATTATTATTGTAATAATCAATCAATCATCATTTATTGATCACTCCTTAATGTCTTTGCATTCTTCTTCTTCTTTCCTTATGCTAATTCTCTGCGATTCCCCGTGAGGTTAATTGTGTGCTTAGATTCTTAGCTTGTTTATAGATTTCTCGCTGCTATCAAGGCTTTAGAATTTTGACATGGTATTAGAGCCTTGCATTTAGAATTATTACATCTCCTTCATGACTGCACAACTCTGTCTTGCTATACTAATTATAGTTTCTTTATCTTTTATAAAATTTAAATAGGGCCTCATCTTAATAGCCTCGGTGATAATCATATCCCAAATCAGATGTCTAACCTTTTGCACTGGAAATTTCCCTGAAACTTTTTCTGCCAGCTTTTCATTCTTCTCAAGTAGTTCCTTACTCTTATTTTCAGAAATTTTCAACCAATTTCTGATTTTTTGCTTTTAACCCTTTGATCTCTTCATCTTTCAAGCTAACTTGAGACATAGCTTGAACTATACTTTCTGTATTTGTTTCTACACTTGGCTGATCTGTTTCAACTTGTCTTCTCTTTTCTTTCTCTTCTCTTTCTTTTTACAAAATTATTTGATTTTCATTCAGCACATCAATTTTGGCTATAAGGAAATCTCTTTCCATGTCCCATTTATATTGCTCTTCAACAAACTTCAACAACTTGGCTTTGTTATCATTCAACTCTTGGGACAATGAATATTTTTCTTTCTCCAAAATTTGCCAATTCAGATGCCTGAATTAATTGAGGGGTTGGAATCTTCGATTGCTTTTTCAGTAGTTGGATAGTGTTTTCTTTCTTAGCCAAGATTTTCTTTGTAGCTTGTCCTTTGTCTGGTTACTATCCATAGCTAGAAGATCACCCTGAAGGTTCTTAATCTGCTGCTGATATGCCTTCTTCTCAATTTTCTCCTGCTTCAGTTGGTTTTCTAACTTTGACACTGTGGACTATAACTTAGAAACTTTCAAAGTGGATTTCAACAAGTCAGTATAGATCATCTCTCCAGTCTGCTTATGCAAATGGATTTTTTTTGGGACTGTTTTTTTTTGCAAATTGAGTCTCATTTCTGAAACTATATCATGAGTGGCCACTGTTAAGTTCAAAGTATTTTTCACATGATCCTTTACAGTCATCAATGAAACTTCCTTATCTTAAATATCCCTTTCCTTCGGAAAAAGATTTAAAGTTTTTTCAGAAGAAGACTTCTTTTCTTGTCCATATCTAGTATACAAGTCATTTTTGTAATTGTACCTATCACTAGAACCAACGTCTTGTACCTCTGCAAAACTGTATTCTTGAATATGAACCACTGGGCCTTGAACCTTTCCTTTTTATTTCATCTTCTTATATTCAACCTCAATCATTTCTTTGTTAGAATCCATTCTTGGCCATTTTGTTGCATCTCGATCTTCATCCTCGATCTCAATTGTTTCTGAAAAAGCTTCTTTTACCCGTAATTTCAGCTTTACCGGGAGTTGGTATTATCATGGAAGTAGATTTTATTAAATAAGGGGGGATTGCTTGCAAGATTTTTGAGTTCTCTACACTTGGTTGATATTCCATTAAATTATCTCTTTCATCTAATCCCTCTATCTCCTGGGGATCAAATGATTTGTTTTTGGAATAAGCTATCTACTCGACGATTTGCACCCGGGCCCACTGGATGCCGTCAAGTTGATAGATGACTTCGTTACCATCCATCTACTTCTCTAGCCAACCTCCCATTGTCAGGATCCTCAGCCTCCCACTTCCAAAATCCTGGACGAAATTTTCTTCGGCAAATCGTTTGGCTAATCGATCCCTGTCAGGTGCTGGCAGTCTCGATCCCCATATCAAATTATTATGATCCTAACCTGCGATATCAACCACGATGCCGCCATGTTCATTCCTCGCACATAATATCAAACTCCTTTCTTACATAATCTCAAACTCCTTTCACTAGATATAGAATTTTTGTAATTGATGGGCATCCCCTCCCATCGACGATATTCCTCAATGGATGAACTGGTGTATACGATAGCCGTTCATCATCTAAGACAGAAGCAACTGACTGCCTACTTAGTCAACCGAAAGCCACCATACAAACTGTCTATATGCTCACATAAGATTATAGAAGATGCATCTTAAACCAAAACCAAAATTAGAGTTTCGGTGATCAACAACTATGAAGATCAATCACTATTGTTTCAATTCAGACCCAGCTGAAATAACGACTGACTCCTGAAATTGTCAACGTTGGATGTACATTGGAGCAAATACCATATGTTTATCTATATCCACTCAAAAATGACAGGCGTATTAGGTTCTACTATGCAATCACTATCTAAAACTTAGCTAAAAACTTGCCAATGATCCACACAGAATTCCACCATATTTACATGTTAATACAATCACAACAACAAAATAGTTACTTGTTTGGTGTCTTTAACTTATAGGATTTAAGTCAGTGCCTCTTCATCATACCTTCTTGTTTGTTGAGTGCTTGGAATTATTAGACACCATCAATGGTAGTCTCTAATAGAAATGGTATTGAGAATTGGTCTTCTTTAGAGGATGTCCCCCAGCTTCTCCCACGTAGCAGAGGTTGCATGGAGTAGTGAGCCATTGTCGAGTGGTCTATTAACTGATCCAAACATTGAATGGAATCATATATGCATCACCACGCACCATGCTAAAATGTTAATAACTTCAATGAAATTAAGGAAAGCCAGTTTCTTTCTGAAGTGGTTTTTGCTGTTACCTTTGGGATTTACCTTTTGCAACCTGGGTACATTCTGAGTGATTACAAATTGGCGCCGTTTTCGGGGACAAAAGTGCAAATCTGCCCTGGGAAGAATGATAGAGTTTTAAAGATCAAGAAAAGATTTCTGTGGGCAAACAGGAATTTTTTGTCAACAGAGAAGGTTGTATATTTGCCCTGGCGATTCCATTGTAAAGGTTTTTCAAAATTTTTAAAAAGTCATTCTGGCTTCGAGAAGACATACACGAGGTAATTCTAATACTGAAATTTTAAAGAGTTTGGAAGATCCAGAAAAGTTGTTTAAGAAAAAAGATAAAGAAAAAATAGTTTTTTCTCTGTTTGGTGCATCATCTTCTAGGGATTCTAATAGTATTTTTTATCAAGAATGGGAAGCTAATATTGGAAAGGGTTTGTTGAAATCTAAGTCTAAATTTGATCTTAAAAATATTGAATTTAATCCCCATAGATTAGAATCTTAATTACTGGATTCCCTTTGGAGAGATTTACAACAGTCTGCAAAAGTTGAAGAAACACTTGTTGTTCAAAACACTCAAAATTCCTCAGTAGCTCTGAATCTACCTAGACCAATGGCAGCCAGATTTGCTCCTTTTCATTTGCCTGTTTTATTGCACGACCTTCCCCAAAATTACTCCCAAAGAATTTCCTTGTTTGATGGAGAAGGAGACATAACCGCAAAACAACATGTGGCTAAATTTAAAGATTTTGTTGACTTGGAGGAAGTCGATTATGCAGATGTTAAAATGCGATTATTTGCTCAAAGTTTATCAGGTGAAGTGAAGAAATGGTTTAAAGATTTGCCGACTGGATCTATATTGAATTTCCAAGCTTTCCAGAATGCATTCCTAGAAAGATGAGATGACAAACAAAGTCCTTTGCAGCTCTTGTCCCAGTATAATAGTCTCAAGAAGGGGGGTTTTGAATATGTTCATAAATTTTCAAGTAGGTTTATGAGGGTTTATAATTCTATTCCAGAAGATATAAAACCTTCTACAGCTGCTGCTAAACTTCATTACGCTGGTGCTTTTGATAATGACTTTGCATTTTCATTAAGAGAAAGAAAATCAGCAACTCTTGCCACAATGTTTACAGATGCTTTAGAAGTAGAGGCGAATATGATGGCGAGTGGAAAAATGAAACATAGAGACATTGATAGGAGGAAAAAAGAAGAAAATATGCCTTCTACTTCTTCTTCTACCACTGATATTAAGTTTGAAATGATGTTGAAGACGATGGAGAAGTTGATGGACAGGTTAACTATGAATAATAGGTCATTCAACAAAGAACAAGCTGATCCTCAAATCAGGAATCTAAATTTTAGAAGACCAAATCCTCCTACACCTCCACAAAATAGGTAGAGAGACATGAGAAACCCAAGAAATCAAGAAAAACAGCAAATTCGACCACCATTTCCTGAGAATTATGTAGCTGACGAAGAAGATCCTACCGAAAATGAAATCCATCTTTTTGGGGAACTAGATTCAGAGATATATCTTTCTGAAGAAGAGCATAGCATGTTTGCATAGGAGGATGGAAATGAAGAATTTGAGAGGGAGACAGAACAATATCATAGGGGTTATCTGCATGCTATGGATGATGTACAGATGAAGATTAGATTGAGAAACATAGAATTTCTTATAAATAAAGGAAGGTTAAATCCAAATCAGCCTTCCACTAGTTCATTAAATACATAAAAGGGAAAAGAAATACAAAAAGAATCTGTTGTAAATAAGGAAGTTGAGAATGAGATACACAAAACAAAAGGAATGAAACAAGTAACACCAATTGATGTAGAAAAAGTTAATTCTAGTTTCAATTTGCAGAATGAGATTTCCAAGTTGAAAATCTCTGTTCCTTTTAATGAGTTGTTGAGAAACAATGAGTATAGAGATACCATAACAAAGATGGTTAGAGGTCAAGGAGAATTGCAGTTTGACATTTTGGAATTGACTGATGATAATCCTACTATTTCATTTGGGGTGAAAGTTGAAAGTATAGATAATGAAGAAGTTCCTCCTTTTTATTTGAGTTTGAATGTGCATGATATGGTGGTTCATAATGCTATGTTAGATTCAGGTGCATCACACAATTT
>LPNX010874579.1:135420-217563 GCA_001517045.1 Pseudotsuga menziesii
GCAAGTTGAGAGCGCAAAATGCACTCCAATCGTCGATTTCCTTCCCCCCATTCATGCACTGTCGATAACATTTGATCTTTCACACGTTCCAACGGTTATTTTGCCAACATCCTTCCATGTTATAAATCAATCACTTTGACTTTGCGGATTCCTTGTTCGTTGTCGATCTCATTGCATCTCTGATCTAGACCGTCAGTTCCTTCACAAGGTGCTAAAGATGCTTTGTCCGCTCACCTTAGTCACTTCTAAATGCAACGTATGGTTCCATCGAATATTTGGTCTTTGTTTTAGCACCGAATCTCTTAGTTTTTTGGTCATATAAAAAAAAATTGAAATATAGGCCCTCTCTTTACCTTAAGCTCCTCTCAACCACATGAAACAAAAACTGTGCTAACACTTATGATCCTCTCAATCATAGTAGCTTTGATACGCTGAAAATTCCAAACCCTAGGTGAAAGTTGTCCTCGTGTTTTCAAATAAACAAACTGTTATTTAATTTGCAGAATTTAAATTCTTCACATAGCGGTGATCACACAAATAGCTAGAAAATGACCAATGGAAGACAATTTACATAGACAATTTCCTCCTTCAAATCAATTTTTCATTAATCTATCAAAGATTACAAGGAATCTTCTAGAAGTTGAAACTAACATAGTGTGCAATACTCTAAAATATGGACAAATCTACACACTTACTAAGGAAATTTCCCTTCAAAATCAAGAAAACGACTCGTAAGTCATTGTCTGATGTACAGGTTGTTCGTATGGTTGTATGGACTTGTTCTGTATGTCTGTACAAACATGCTCATACGACTGTACAAATATGTCTTGTATGGACTTGCACACTGTCCTTTGTTTGGTTGCTAAACTGGCTCTTCTATGATGCTCTTATTATGTTCGACCAAATTTTTTTTGAGTGAATATTGAATGTTTTAACCCTCTACCTGGATTTTCCTTTTGTTTTAGTTAAAACCCTAATCTGTTAGTGAGATGTATGGTTGAGATTAGTGTAAATCACTACTAAAAATAATTTTTTTTTAAATATAAAAATTTCACTTTATTACTAAAGTGAATTACACAATAGATTTGAATCGAATGACTTTTTTCACTTTTGACGCTAAACATGTGCAGAAATACTTGTCCAAACTACAAAAATCAACAATTTGATGGAGTCGCCTTATCAATTAGGAGAACCCTCTATTTCTTAAAGGATTTGCTCGAGGTACCAATCATCATTGTCTTTAATAATCATTGTTCATAAAAAATCAAAGTTGCATGTCCAGATTTTGAAAGAAATTGATGTTTGAAGCCACACCAAGCCACCATATTCAAGATCAATGCACCTAGCCACCGATTATCGAATTACGAATCATTGCATGTATGTTGTCATATACTCAAATATAGGCACACAACCTGTTGTTGTCCTTAAATAAGCCATCACATCACAATTTGAAGGGGCCATCATGTCAAAAGTGGTGGTGTATCAATCAAAGAGTCAACCACTAATTGATCGATGTTTTGAATGGAGATGAATCAAAGGCAATTCTTTCAGATTTAGGGGTGGTGTTGAAATCACAAAAAAAATATCATTTAACATAATTATTTTCAATCTCTTTTTTTGGTATGTCTAGTGTTTATATTTCAACATAATATTTGTTTCAACAATTATGGTTTCTAGAGTTTTTCTTTTAGCATATGCGAGTTTGAAACTTTAGATTCGATTAAAATTCATATTTAGAATCTTCCTAGAGAACTAGGTGATCACCTTGGCTAGGTGCCTTGGTGACTTGATAGATGGAGATATTTCCATAGGGATATTTGATGATTCAACCTTGTATCAACATTTTCTTTAGCCGAATAACCTTTCCCCTATGCTTGATTAGAGCAAAGGACAATAAAAACATATGACAATTTTCAAGATTTAAGAAGCCCACACTTAGCAGACAAGGAATGGATGAAGTTTAGGTGATGCTTGACTTGGATTGTTCCTTAGATAGTTTAGTAGATTTGAGAACTCAATAATTTGACTCAAAAGCTACACCTTTACGTGGGTTACATGACAATGTGATGGAGTCTGATTTAGTTGAAGCATTGTTTGTTAAAGAAAAGCATCTAAAGAATGTTCTAGTTAATGTTTTTTAAGTGCACTGTAGCTCAAAGGAGCTTATCTCCCCACTTCTCTCCATTCCCCTAGAACACACACATGCCTCCATAAGACGAGTGACAGGGTTCAGACAGGGATATTCGATCCTTAAACCAACCCATTTTATTATTTTGGTACACGAGATCCATAGATAGATAGGCACATTTATTTGATGTGCACAAATCCAAGGGTGGATATTATCATGTAAGAGATCGACAGATCGTAGCCTCCCCATATCCACGACAACCTTTGCTACTTCAAATAAAAAAAGTATAACCTCCTGGCTAGCCCCAAGCATCGGATGCTCTCCGCTGTTCCATGACGCCCCTTATTAAGCAGGGCAACATCCCTTCGCTAGGAGGGGGTGTTAGAGTATAAGACTTATATGGTATGATAAAGTCGTGTTTTATAAATGACTTAGGTCAATTAAATGATAATTAATGATCAAGTTACAATTAGGTTTTTAGTGTTTAGGTATCACGAGCTCCATAAAAGAGACTCATTGCCCTAGTATTCAACAACTTGAAGATAATAAAGATTATCATTATTGAGTCCATCTCAATTAAGGTTTCACCCAAATGCAGGGTTTGTGCATGCTTCATAGTTATATCTCTTTGTCACATTAGCATAGGGTTTATGGGATTCTATATCGAGTGAACTTACTATTGCTCTTCATAACATATTGGATATCAAGCATATTGAACAATTTCTCTCCCATGAGGAGAGAGTTCACATAGCTGTTCGTAAGTTTCGAACAGTTGTATACCCCTTGGTAAATGAATGAGAATAATAAATAAGGAAGCGCAAGGAAGCATTTGCTAGATATAAGTCTCCTTGTATCTACACAAAGGCCATTCCCCAATACTAGTTAAATGAGCTTAGATTCAATCTTATTAGTAGCTCACTTCACATAGGATCTTGTTAGTGTCTTCAAATTTGAAATCAAAATCGAAATGCTATTGAAAATACAGAGATAAATGTGGGTGTAATTAAAGGAAAAATGAGTGCAATAAGCAAACATGAATTGCTATAAATCATAAAAGTGGGTTACGCAGAAAAGGCTGCGTAAGTAAAAAAGAGATAAGGAAGAAAAAGAGCACCTATGTTAATTGAAATTTGTACTTTGTTTATTGGTAAGATTTCTTAAATGATCTAACTTAAGGACATTATGGATGGATATTAGAACTTCAAATAGCATTTAAAATGTTTTATTTGAAAAAGCTTGTATAAGGTAAATTTTAATCCTAGCATTGTAGTCAGAATTATGCATTAAATGATGAAACATATATTTGGGTACTAGATTTTGGATTCCACGTGTGTTTTTAATTTTCTATGATTAGGTTGGATAGAATTCATGTTTAAATTTATGTTTAATAATAATCATATTATTTTCTATCATACTCGCCACTTAAGTTAAGAGACCTTCATAAATTGACTTAACTTGTTAATGAAGTCACATATGATATTTAACTGATATTGTTAAATAAAGTGACCTGTCATTGTTAGCTAAAGTGACATGCAAAGGTTAATTCATCACTAAGTTATATTATAAGTTATGCATGGAATTATATCCATTTTTTGGATTACATTTAACCTTGTATTGTATGCATGCAAGTGTATAAATAGATGCTCATTTGTAACATTAAGGAATATTTTATATGGATCAGTGTAGACAATATTTGGTGTGGATCATTGTGTCGTGTATCTTATATATCCATTAACAAGAAATAATAGAGAGGCGTAAATATTATAAGCAAAGGAAGGAAACATTATATAATATCCATGACATTCATACGATACACAAGAAAATTAGGAGGGTCCAATAAGTCTTTATCTTTATTAATTCTTCAGTACATTTAATGTTCTTCATTACATTTCATACAATTGGTTCTACAATCATTATTTTTTAGTTTTCGAAATGACTCATTGCAAAACTTATATATCATCAAAACCCACAATCCTTTAACTCAAATGCAAAGCCTAATCCTTTAACTCGAATACAAAACCTAGAGAAAAAATCCAGAAACTGCTTGTTGATGCTCGATCCTTGGCTCACTACTTCATTGATGGATTGATTCCTTTAAATGCCTTCTCTTCGACTTGCACTGTGCTTTTATAGTCACGAGAGTGGATCCAATATGGTTACGAGTCTAATGAGTTTCACAACTTTTTCCTTGTTTTCTCCACAATCTTCTGTGACTACGTAACATATAAAAATGAAGGATTCAACTGGCCTAGACTATAAGTATTGACTCGCCTAATCCATTCACATCTTTGGGCCTTGTTCCTTTAAACGAAGGAGCCAACTCTGCTACCTCTGCTATGAAACGACTCCTAAAGGTGCCAAACTCCTTAATCTTGCTTTTCCACTTTCCCATCAAAATATTTGCATTAGCTATAAAATTCAGGGCCTTCTTGCTAATGGGATTTTGTTGCTCCAACTTTGTCCGTTCTGCATCTACAAACAAATTCAACTAATGTAGTTAGAGGTAAGTGGGTTGTGCTTCTGACTTGAGCTTGTAGAGAGTCTTGTTGGTGGCGATCAATTTGTCATGCAACTAATCCAACTCAATACTTTCATCGTTGTGTTGCAGCTGCAACTTTTCTTCCCCAGTTTCTTGAAAAATTTGGGCCCCTCCTCATGCTTTAACATTAATTTGATCATTGAATGCTTGAGCCTCTTGGGCATACCTTCTTTTCGAGTGATTTTGAAGTTTGATTTGTCAGCTGGTTTACATCTGCCATGTTTGATTTTGGAAGAGTCATCCTTGCCTGTTAAGACCGCCAATTCAAAGGAAGAGCAACTTTAGCTGTAGTTGATCCTTAAAGCGGTTTAAAGTGGTTTAAACACGTAAGTTTTCTTGTAATCGGGCATCATTTTTTAATCGAAAACTCTAATCTTGTTCCCTTTCATTGTTGCGGTTGTCAAAATGGTTTGGCGTCCGAAGTACAAATTGCCCCGACTGCTGACGCGTCACCTACCCGTAGTCTTTACCCTTCCACCATTGCGGTCGGGAAATCCATTCGTCTTCCGATGCCCAAACCTTCCGATTTCCGATGTCAAAACCTTTCGACTTCCGATTGGGGAGTTTCCTGCCTGAGGGTCATGCCTCTTAGTCCTTTTCCCTTCCATCGTTGCGGCTGGGAGAGTCGTTCCGCGTCCGATGTCAAAGCTTCCCGACCGCCGATTTAGAGCTTTCCCGCCCAAAACTAAACCAAGACTCTGTCCGAATGCACCTGGATATTTTCTTGTGGATTGGCTGTTTCAGGCAGATAATTCTAATGTTTATAACGTTTCTTTAAAAATAATGATGCACAGTAATCGATTGCAGGTATGTGGAGGCAACGCGGCGTGAGGATGTAACTGATCGAATCAAATCCGTCAAGGTCGCAAGGAAGGCAAAGAGACGGACAAATCGAAAGCAATAAAACGCAGACCTGAAGGGTTCAGCCGTTACTCAACTACTCCTGAACGAGCAAGGACGAAATAGAAGAAGATGAAGCAGTAGAGGAAGAGGAAATGCCACACGTTGGGGGGAGCCCAAGCGGCCTGCTATATAGTTTAAATATTGTAAAATTAGCACTTAGCAGGGGATTTTTCCCTTGAAAAAATTTGTAAACAGTCTGTTGTAAGAGGAACTATTTCGATTTACAATGAGAAACTGCAATTTTGGCATGTTGGAAGAAGTGCAATATGGAATGAGTCAAATGTACTTAAATGAGCAATGTTGAAGAGGAACTATTTCGTTTTCAGCTGTGTCTCATTAACCGTGAGAATATTCTAATTTCTGAACCTATGTTCTTGCTGGAATGTTCTCTAGTTTATTTTGTGATGTTTTCCATGATGAGTAATATGTGCTATTCATAAATAATCGGCTATCTGGTTGTTGAAACATATTTTAAGTGTTCATGTGTTTTGAAGAAAGTGTCAGCTATCTATAACTTTTCACAATGCATGTACAGATTATATTACTCACTAATGAATGATAACCTTGCTCCCTAGGGATAGATTTAGGTAGTTAGTCTTTTTGTCTGCTGTATGCGATTTGAATGCTTGTGGGCCTAAGATGAGAGGTAAGAACCTGCGCATCACATTGTGACAGCCCCTTGCATTTCTTATCACCTTGCATTTAGTTAGGCACTTGCATTTCATATTTTAAGTCAAAATTACAAAAAACTCGGTGGACCGGGCCGCAACCGGTAAAGCCTTTGTTTTGTTACTTGACCTACGGTAGCCGGACCGCAAACCGGATGGATTCCCTATACCAAACAATCAACGGGCTAGTTGGGAACGTTGATTGGGGAGAATCCCTTACTGTTGCTGCCTACGATTTTCCAGGCCTCAACAGTTTTGGCGCTAGAAGGAGGGCCTCCAGTGCATGGCTGGCCGAGGAAACCCGTTTTCCCGAGATTATTCTACTGGTTACAGTTCTGAAAGTAGTAGAGTTCCTGATCCGATTCCGGAAGAAAATAATAGAGAACATTTATATTCTGTTGGCAACGAAGTTGTAAATGATCTAAGAAGATACACCAGGGCATATGTAAAAAAGATTGGAGGATTGCCAATTATTCCTGAATTGCCCAGAAGAGAATATAAGAAGAAAGACCGTCCTATAGCAGAAGACTCCATGCTGGTTGGAGACTGGGAAGAACTTGTAGAAACTACCTTACAAGAAGTTAAACTACCTTTGAACCAAGAAGGCCCAGGTACCCCCTACAGTTCCCCTGTTCACACTCCTATTGGTTCCCCTCCTCACTCTCCACCCTTACTTATGGCAGGCGTTAACGCCAAGCAACCGCCTCCACCAAATCCACCACCGGCATGGAGAGCCAGATCACCTCTGAACCTGACCCCTCCTTTGCATGACCTACCTCAAGCCTTTGAAAAGTTGTTGCCTAAGTTCGACCCCAATGAGAAAATATTAGTGGATGATCACCTGCAAAGTTTCTACTTGGCAATAGAAAGGTTGAGAGCCAGAGAATATGAATATGTAGTGTGTAGATTATTCCCGCATACCCTCAAAGGAGCTGCTGCATCATGGTATTTTGGATTGCCTTCTAATTCTATCCCTGATTGGGACACTTTCGAGAGAATTTTCAGAAGTAAATATGTAGTTCAAAAGACTCATGCGGCTCTTATGAAGGGACTGTGCGCCTTGAAAAAAGAAAGAAAAGAAAAGGTGCACAGTTTTATGCAAAGATTTGCAGCATACATTAAGAATTTTTCTGACGCTGAAAAACCTTCAGACAAAGTCCTGATTGAGTACTATACATCAGCCTTGGGCCCTGATTTGGCCATGTTTGCCAAAGGTAGGGCTAAGCCTACATTGGCAGAAACTTATGAAGAGGCAGAAGTAGTGGAGGCTAAAAGAGAAAGTGTTGAGGATTATCCCGAACAGTCAAGGGAGAAAGGTGGGGGAAGGGAAGCCTTGCTGTTTACTAAACCTAAGGAGGAGAAAGCACCAGATTATGAAAGTATGGCCAAAATGATGCAGAATATTTCTATAAGATCATAGAATTTGAGAAAGAGAAGGAAACACAAAAATTCTACAGGCCTTATTATAAAAAAAGGGAGGATAACAACCAGTCCCAACTTCTGCCTCACAATACTGCATCTATGAATCTGATAGAGATAGGGATGGAAAATTTCTGCACCTTTCACCAGCAAACTCACTCCGAAAAGAATTGTCTACAATGGATAAATTTAATGACATTGGTCATGAATTAGATGTTGGATTCAAGATTAACAGAGGAAGGCGATGAAGAAAGAAAAGAGAATACTGTTTCTACTTCTGCTAAAGAACAGGAAAAGGAGACCATGGATTTGTGGAGATCTGTCTCAGTATTCGATGCTGAAGAGGAAGGGAATCAAGGACACAAGGATGTCTTGGAAACCAATGTAGCCACAAGGAGCCAAGGGGCAGTTAAGGAAGACAATCTTATACTCCCAAATATTAAGAGGCTGCAGAGGAATATTAACAAGAAATTTCAGAATAAACCCCTGGCTGAGGAGATTCCAGAGTTTACTATTACCAACCAAGATCCTAAGCAGAACAGAATGCCGCCCAAGCCAAATGAAGAAAAGGCGAATGCTGATAAATCTCACTCCACTGAAAAATAGATGGATTATGACATTGTGGAAGATTTAAAGAAGATAAAAGCAAACGTCCCACTACTTGAAATGTGCAAAGTGCCTCAACAGAAAGAAAGATTATTGAGAGCACTTGAGACATCGGATGAGAAGCCGCCTACTGACAACCAGCCTCAAGGCGAAGAAGAAATTGGAGAAACCAGCGTTGGAGGTGAGTCTAAATGTAAACATCCACCTTTCCTCTTGACGTTTGAAATTTTTAATCATAACGTGCACAATTGTCTGGTAGACTCAGGGGCGTCAATTAATGTCATGCCCATATCAGTATGTAAGAAGATAAATGGGCAGCCTAAGCCAACCACGTGGAGGGTGGTTCAATTGGATAGGACACACATTAAGGTAATTGGTGAGATGGAAGACGTCCTAGTCCATCTGGCATCCAATGACAAAGTATGCCAAGTTATTAACATCGTGGTGGCTGATATACCAGACGCTTACGGTGTTGTCCTGAGCAGAGATTGGTCAGCTAAATTAAATGGGTATTTCGCCTCAGATTGGTCGCATCTATGGTTTCCATACAAAGGGAGTCCAAACCAGATTAAGATTTTAAGGGAACCTCACATGAAGTACAATGTTACTCAACTGAATGAGAAGAATGTACCAGTTGATACTGTATTGGGAAACTATTTTCTCGAGTTGGAACCAGGGAATTATCAAGTGGAAGAGGCCAGCGACACATTTGACACCCAGCCTGATCTCCTTCGATTTTCTCAGGCTGATGAAGTTGACTGTAAAATAGTAGATTTATCCCTACGAGTAGAGTCGCATTTAGCAGTTAGTGATTTTTGGACTTTGTTTTTTGATGGATCGAAGACTTTAGAAGGGTCAGGGGCCGGCTGCGTCCTAATTGACCCCCAGAAGAATAAGCACTTTCTTGCCTGTAGATTAGAATTTGAATGTACAAATAATACAGCTGAATATGAAGCACTGGTGCAGGGCTTAAAGAAAGCGATTGAACTAAAGGTATGTAATTTAAAGGTTTTTGGGGATTCAGAAATAATTATAAAGCAAATAAGAAATCAAATACATTGCGTTTCCCCTCACCTGAAAGCTTACCAAAATGAGGTTTGGGACTTACTTAAATGTTTTAATGCTTTCAATATCATTTCAATTCCAAGACTGAAAAATGCGGCAGCTGACCTGCTAGCTACATCGGCCGCTAGGTTGGTCCCTACTAATAATCGATGTACTGTTGAATTGCTTTTCAGGCCCTTAGTACCTGATATGATCACCAACCTGCGAGCATTTGATGATGACCAACAAATCATAGAATGTTTAACCAATGACGAAGTATTCAAAGGAGCAATCATAGATGATGAAGAACATCAGGCCGAGATGAAGTATGACAATTTCATTCCTAAAGGTGTTAGAACGTTAGAAAATATGTTTGATTTAAATGAAAAGTTCAGGAGACCATCCAATGTAAAGACTCACAGCTCTACTCTGCAGTTCGAGCTAATTAATTTGGGGAATGAGGCGAATCCTAAATTTGTAAATCTCGGTAAAAGTTTTTCACCTGCCGAAAGAGAAAGGTTTGTCAGTCTGTTTAAACAATATAAGGATGTATTCACCTAGACGTATGAAGATCTGAAAACATATGATACCAGCATCATAAAACATGTCATCCCCATCAAGGCCGGAGTCAAGCCATATCAGCAGCCCTTGAGGAAAATGCATCTAAAGCTGGAACCGCTGATTCAGAGTGAGGTAAAGAAATTATTAGATGCTAGAATCATTTTTAAAGTCAGACACTCTGAGTGCGTATCAAACTTGGTACCAGTCAGAAAAAAGTCGGGAGAAATCAGACTGTGCATGGACTTCAGAAACTTAAACCGTGCCTTAGATAAAGACAACTACCCAGTGCCTCCCATGGAGCAATTGCTACAGATGGTCTCTGGTTCTGAATTGTTTTTGTTATTAGACGGTTTCTCTAGCTACAATCAAGTGCTAGTAGCCGAGGAAGATAGATTAAAAACAACGTTCAGGACTAAATGGGGAACCTTTGCCTACCGAAGGATGCCTTTCGGGCTTTTAAACGCTGGAGCAACATTTCAAAGGGCTATGGACATAGCCTTCCACGGATTGATCGGCCAAAGTGTGGTAGTGTACCTTGACGATATCACGATATTCTCAAAGAAAAGAGGAGAGCACGCATTTCACTTAAAGCAGATTTTTGAATGCTACCGGAAGTACGGCATCTCACTCAATCCTAAGAAATGTGTGTTCGCTGTCACGGAAGGCAAGCTGCTGGGTCACGTAGTTTCGGAATAAGGAATCTCCATTGATCCAGAAAGAATCAAGGCTATTGAACGAATCCCCATGCCCCATAATAAGAAAGCGATGCAATCTTTCAGGGGAACTTGTTGCAGCTGCAACATTTTCCCAAAATTCTAAAAATTTTAGGACCCCCCTCTACCTTGGATTAGTTTGATTTTCTTCCTTATTTGGTCTAATGACTTATGGGGACGTTTTCCAGCGCTTGGGTTGCTCTATCAATCAATCTGATGTTTTCCTTAATGCTCAAAGTAATCCCATGCATAATCAAGCTTATCGTTGTCTTTTGAATACCTTTGAAGCCATTCGGAATCGGGAGTTGGTTCATTTGAATTTCCCGCCATTGCGGAGGTTTCTCGCCTTGTCTTTTTCTGCCGTTGCGGGTGGTTTTTGGTTCCCCGCCATTGCGGGTGGTTTTTGGTTCTCTGTCGGAAGGTATGATTATCTCCTTGTCCGACGTTGCGAACGGATCTTCGCTTCTGGCCTCCGCCGTTGCGGATCAGTTCGGGTTTTGATTTTCTCTTACTTTTCGATATATGTTTTGGTTTTCTTTCGACTGTGTATAGGATCCTTTTACCATCGCTCTCTCCGCCGTTGCGGATGGTGTTTGGCTATGAGTGTCTGTCGTTGCGGAAGAGTTTGAGCTGTTGACTCCCGATTCAATAGGCCGCCGACGTCCGATCATTATTTCCACGCGCCTTGCTCACCCTTGCGGACGGGTTGATGTTGTGACTTTCTGCCGTTGCGGAAGGTTTTGAGTTCTCACCTTCCGATCCAGAATTCTTTCGCGTTCGATCCGTTAACTCTTCCCACGTGTGAACCTTTTTATATATAGGGAGAGGAGAGTTGGTTTATTCGATTGTGTTGTTTCTCCAAACTGTCGTGATCACCTCGCGCTGTCGACCCCTCGAAGCTCGTGGACCACCGTTCCTGTACTCACGTCCAGGTGGCATTTGAGGAAGCCCGACCGTTTTCGCCTCGTCAGCTACGTGTCGCTTCCAGGTAGGCTCGTTGTTGCCCTACCTCATTCTATTCAAGGTTTTTTCTGGTGATGTTTGCTGCGGTTGGGGGTGTTACTAGGATTGTGTCCCCTATCCCTGTTCTGCTTGCGTACGGAGTTTTTACCCATGGTTAGGTTTGTGGCAGTCATTCTTTTCCCGCCCTGTGCTAACACCCACATATTGAGGAGTCTCGTGTAGGCTGACTGTTCGTGGTTGGGGGCGTTTTTCTTTTGAACCAGCGTATTAATTATTTTGGACCTCGGCCTGTAATTACCTACCCCGTGCGTAGTGGATGGAAGCGCGGTGCAGGCGGCCGTTACGCCGCCTGCACCTAGCTTCCCCTTGTATGATGATGAGGTCCAGGGAGAGTTTTTGTGGTGGGTCTTCTTGTGGTTGTTGATGGTTCCTCCTTTGGTCGAATTTTCCTGTTTGCCCGGTATTTCGAACCCCAACCTGTATTGCTCGCGCCGTCCCGCGCAGTCCATCGGGGCTCGGTTGTCTGAAACCCTAGATGGTTAAAGGGGCTATGCCATTGTCGTAGTTCGCATAGCATGGATAGTGGTTTTGATGAAAGCGCCATTTACAGTAAAATGACAGTAATACCCGCAACGTATAGTCAAGTTAATGTAATTATCTTCCACGAGCATCATAAGCCATTATCGATGTTATCCCTACTAAAGCTATGTTGTCAAAATGTTTAATGTTGGAAAACATAGGCGGCTAGCATGATCTTGATATATTTAAACCCCCCTCTCTTTGTTCGCTGTGCAATAGACCAAATTGATGAATGCTGCACTTTGCATTTGATGTACATGCATTTGCTTTACGAATTGTTTTGATTGATAAATTTTTAGTATCATGCAACAGTAGTATATTGCCCACTTTATTGCACTGGACTGAGTTTGCTTCATGCTAGGTATAGATAAGGTCATGGAATACTGCGCACTAGTTTCAGTAGTTCTGATAGTCAGGGCATTTTTGGGTTGTACATGCATGCATTTGTTTCTCTACTTGCTATCACATTAAACACATGAAAATGACACTTTGCATATGGATGTAATTTTATTGCAGTCTAGAAGATGGTTGATGGAATGTTTTAATATCATACAGAAATGTTTTGCATCATGCTAAGATATAGACAAAAGCACTAAGTAGTGTGCATTTGGTCAGTCAAGTTATGCAAACTTATATCTTAGTTTCATCGACTAGTTGCTGCCATGGTATACATAGAAAGAATAAAGTGCTGCACTCTGTCATGTAAATGTATGCACCTTGGATGCCTCAATATTACAATGTTATATATGGTAGGAAGAAGTCGAGTCCTCCATGTCCAAAAGACAAAAGAAGAAGGCCCCAGTGGTGGAAGAAGTGCCACAAGCAGAAGCTGAAACAAAGACTGAATACATATATGAAGATACCCAATGTGTTTCTGGTGTTGAGCCCGAGTACAAATGGGGTGAAATATACAGATTGATTTCCCGCAGGGAGGTTCCCGACATGGGTCTCGAAGAAGAACCCATCTATGCTAACATAGAGAGATCTTCTATCATGAAAGTTGCCACCAGACCAGAGCTATTCCCATGCTCTGAGGTAATTGGCTGGATTTTGCCCCGAGCAGATACAACCACAATGATCATAGGAAATGTAGAAGGACAGGGCTATGCTGCATTTAGCCCTGGATATGTGGCATTGGCTTATCATCTACCAGAGGCCCAGGTTTTCTTATCTGATAATTGGCTGGACAGCATCAGAATGGACCTAGTGGAAACCCTTAAGAAAATGCTCTTGCCGGGAAATATTTACCGATATAGACAGACCAGTGAGTATGATACAGCAAGCTTGAGGGCTCCTTATAGATTTATAGCTCTGATGCTTAATAGGATCTTTGGGAGAGCTCATGGCAGACTCTTCAAATTTGAATGGATACCCATTATGTTTCATGTGGCAACCCAAGGAACAGTCTTCAATTGGGCCAGCCTTGTATCTAGCAGTCTTTCTTCTTGCTTGGCCACAACCTTGGGAGGAGAAGCCCAAAAAAGATCCGAGTTCTATATGAGTTCAATATTGAACTGCATACTGTGCAACCAGCCTTTTCCCGGTCTCAAGTGCATCTGGGACAGGGAAAGTATGCCCGTGTATACAACTTATAGACCATTGTGGGCTCACCAGTATCATAGCCATTACAGAGAGGTCTGTGAGCACTTCATTATGCCACTCTACACTCTCATTTTTTGGAAGGAATGTGACTGTATGTCAGAAGGTGCCATGCAGGTAATAGAAGAATATGCAGACTATTTCTTGACTGACAATGGCATGTATTTCAGAATGTTTGGAGGATCGAAGACACCTTTACTGCTACCCAAATATGCAACGGATTATATAGTCCATAAAGAGGCGGTCAGGCAGGTGTTCATTGACGGAATAGGTAGTTTCTTGTTCCAACACAAGAAGACTACATACCCTCCTCTGCCATTCAAGCTAGGTAGCTACAAATTCACCAGGGTGAAACAAGCTGCCGAATTCATAGAAGAACTAGGGAAGTTCCATTTTGGTGAGATGCCTTTTCGGCGAAATGATACTCTTGGTAAAATAGCTGAGCACTGTAAAGAGCATAAGGTGTTTTTCGAATATACCCATCATTTCGATAAGGAAGAATCAGTCTTCCGGAATGCCCCAAATATGACGGCACTAAACAGAAGATTTAAGAAAAAGATTGCCACCAAAGGTGGAAAGGGTGATGAACAGGAAAAGGTTGCAGAAGAAGCCAAAAGGAGAAATGAGGAAGCTCAGAGGTTGGAAAAGGAGGCTGCAAAATGGCTGCAGATGGGAGAAGAAGAAAAAAAAAAGATGCCCAAGAAGCAGCCGAGAAAGCAAAAGAGGCAGCCAAAGAAACAGAAGAAGCAGCTAGACAAGCAGCTGAAGAAGCAAGGAGAAAGCTAGATGAAGAGCTCCAAAAGTAGGAGGCTGAAAGAATAGAATTGACCCAACAGTCAGTTGCTGAAACACCAACAGGACAGACCCAGGAGGAGGAAAACCCCGAGGTGCAGACCTTTCAAGTACCTGCTACCAGCACCCCTGTGGCCCCTACGCTCCAGCTAGTGCCTTTCATCCAGAAAAAGGGTGAAGAAGCCCCTGACTTCAATACTGTCTATTATGATAGGGCTACCAAGAGAATAATGAAGAGGACAGAAAGAAAGGTAGAAGCAGAAGGAATGGTTGGCAAAATGATAATAGATACAGCTGTTATGCTAGGGACAGACATAGATCCAAGGCTTACCCTGAGGGCTGGGACTGCAATACTACATGCTTCAGAGGATAACATAGACAAGGTGATGACTGAACTGGAGTCATACAAGAAATCTTCTGCTCAGCTGAAGGATACCCTGAAGAGAGAGAGAGAGAGGAAGGAAACAGATTAAAGCAGAAATTTGAGCACTTACAGAGGGAGATGAGGACTGCTGAAGCTGAATTGCAGGCCTTACATGAAGAGAGACATGCTCAGGAGACTACACAAGAACACCTTGAGCAAGTGTAAGCAGAAGATCAAGAGTTGAAGAAGGAGAAGGAGCAGTTGCTGCAAAAGGTGGAGGACCTAGAAGAATAGATAAAGATCCTTATGCAGGTAAATGATTTGCATTCCCAGGAACTGAAAAAGAAACATCAAGAGCAGCTTGCCTCTCTGACTGCTGATCTGGAGGCAACAAAGGAAAAGCAAGTAAATCTTCAGCCTTTCAAGGAACATGTCCTGGCTCAGAAGGCTAAAATGCTACAGCTGCTGACTGCTCTGTAAGACGAAAGATGCAAGGTCCTTCAAATTGATAGCCGGTTGGAGGAGATCATGGAAACCTCCTCCTACTTCATGGATAGATCCCAAGAGGTCCTTGAGGTTTTGAAGGCCAGAATAGCAAGGCTGGAAAGCAATGCAGAAAACCTAGCAGAACTACCTGTAAAAGATCATCAAGCCCTCAAAAGAGATCATGATTTATTAGAGTTCGCTGTCAGCACCACGGAAGACTTCAAGAAGGCTGTCAAAAGGACGCAGGGAGCATGCTCAGAATACTTCAGGAGGCTCCTTAATACATTCAACCAGTGTCAGACAGACGCTAAGCATAAGCTTGATGAGTTCCCAGACCATGAAACCTTCATAGAGATATTGCAGAGCAGATATCAGGATGCAGAGGCCAGAACACAACAGATCAAGGCTATTGATGACCTAGTTTTGAAGACTGAGGTGGGCCGCTCAGCCGTTAGTGTACAATTTTTGGAATATCAGCTTCGTTTGAGCCCAGCAAGGATCGAGGCTATCAAAAATCAAGCCAAGAAATTTGAGATAAATATTCAGTTTCTGGATCCTAGCACTTTTGAAGGCATCGCTAGTGAAGCTGCAGCATGGAAGAAGTTCCTAGAAAGCCAAGCGGAGCCCTCTTCCTAATGGATTGGTTATCTTTATATTTTGTAATATTTCGTAAAAAAAGTAAAGCATTGGGAAAAAGTAAAGCATTGGGAAAATGAAAGGTTGGGAAGCCCAAAGGCTACTTTGGGCAGCCCAACCATTTCACTCTTTTTGTATAAATGTAATAGACTAAGAAGAGAAAAGGGATTTTTCCCCAGTAAGATTGGAGGAAATATTGTAAGAAGAACTATTTCCTTTTGCAATAAAAATTACAGTTTGCCTGTTGGAGAAAGATATGAGAAATTTCCTAATGTTAGGCAATGGATGGTGAAAGATGAACTACTTTATTTTTCAGCTTGTGTCCATGAATTGTGAGATTGTTATAACTTTATGGCCTATGTCTTGTTGAATGATTTCTGATTTATTTTTGTGGAAAGTTCACCAAGAGTAATGTATGTTGCTTATATAACAATTGGATATCTGATTGTTAGAATATTTTCTCATTCATGTGTTGTAAATATGAATATCAGCTATCTGTAATTTCTGTTTGTCATACATGGAAATAACACATTACTCACAAATAATCATTCTTTTGGCTCCCCGGGGATAGATAGATAGATAGGTAATTAGATAGTTAATTGATTTACTTCATGGCTGCATATGTGATTTAGATCTTTGTGAGCCTAAGACGAGAGGTAAGAACTTGCACATCACATTGTGTAGTTCCTTGCTTCTTTTTCACCCTGCATTGTTAGTTAGGCATTTGCATTGCATACGTTAAGTCAAAATTACAAAAACTCAGTGGACCGGGCCGCAACTGGTAAAACCCTTTGTTTTGTTACCTTGACCTACGGTAGCCGGACCGCAAACCGGACGGATTCCCTACACCAAACAGTCAACGGGCTAGTTGGGAACGTTGATTGGGGAGAATCCTTTACTGTTGCCGCCTGTGAATTTCCAGGCCTCAATAGTACTGGCGCTAGAAGGAGGGCCGCCAGTAGATGGCTGGTCGTGGAACTTGATTTCCCGAGACTACCCTACCAACAGATGTTTTGAAACTCTCAACCCAACCCAAATATTTACAGATTCCGGTGCTATCCTTGAAGGACTATTTTTCCCAGCATCTTATTCGTTTACTTTTGCACATGGATGGTAATCAACCCAACCCTCTGCCGGCATGGAGAGCTAGGTCCCCGCTGAACCTAACACCTCCTTTGCATAATCCACCTCAAGCCTTTGACAAGCTCTTGCCCAAGTTTGACCCTGAGGAAGGGATTGCTGTAGACGATCACCTTCAAAGCTTCTACCTAGCATTAGAAGGGCTAAGGTCCGGGGAGTATCAAGATGTAGTCTGCAGACTATTCCCACACACTCTGAAAGGAGCAGCAGCATCTTGGTATTTCAGTCTGCCTGCAAACTCCATTCCTGATTGGGACACTTTTGAAAGAGTTTTCAGAAGTAAATACACAGCCCAAAAAATGCACGCCTCATTAATGAAAGGTCTTGGTCGGTTAAGAAAAGAGAAGAATGAAAAGGTACATAGTTTCACTTAGAGATTTTCACTGTACTTAAAAAACTTTTCTGCAGTTGACAGACCTTCAGACAAGGTTTTAATTGAGTATTACACCTCAGCCCTAGGGCCTGAGCTGGCCATGTTTGCCAAGATGAAAGTCAAGCCTACACTGGTAGAGACTTATGAAGAGGCTGGAAGGGTAGAGGCTGAAAGTGAGAGTGTAGAAGATTATCCCGATCCACTTGAAGACAAGATTACTGCAAGAAGAATCTCATTGTTGTCTAAACCTAGAGAAGATCAATCACATGATTATCAGGGAATGATGAAAATGCTCCAGATACTATCCAACTGAATAATAGATCTGGAAAGGGAAAGGGACATTCAGAAAACCTATAAGCCCCACTATCCGAAAAGAGAGAATAACAACCAATGGCAAGTCCCTCCTCCCAATTCGGCATCAATAAACATAACAGAAGTAGGAGGGGATAATTTCTGTACCTTTCACCAACAACCCCATTCTGAGAAGAAGTGTCCTCAATGGTTACATTCAATGACATTGGTGATGAATAAGTTGTTGGACCCTAAATTGATTAAGGACAGTGGCAAGGAGGAAAAGGAGAAACAGATCATAAGAGAACTAGAGGATGATACTATGTTCTCATGGAATGGTATTTCACTGTTTGACACTGAAGATGATACTCCTAAATCCGAATGCACATATACAACTACGAAGGACATGGGTGTCATAGGCCAAGACAATGCAATGATTTCTAAAATTAACAAGTTGCAGGAGAATGTTAAGAGACTGGACGAGGGCAAAATGCATAAGAACAATATCCTCAACCAGAGCACCGAGCCAATCATTGAGACTGTCAAACCTGTAGAAGAACAGACAGGTGTTAGTGGGGAAAACTTTGATGAAAATCAAGAGCTAACAAAGGATATACCTACTCAAAACCAACTAGGAGAAGAAGACCAAGAATTAGGCTGAAAAGAAAACCTTGACACCCCGCCTTTTCTTTTGACTCTAGAAATGTTGAATTATAATGTGCATAACTGCTTGGTGGACTCTGGAGCAGCAGTGAATGTGATGCCCCTTGAGATTTGTAAAAATATTAACGGACAGCTAGAGTCCACACCTCGTGAAGTAACGCAATTAGATCGCACAGGTGTCAAGGTGGTGGGAGAAATGAAGAATGTCCTCATTCGTTTGGCTGCAAACAACAAGATATGTCAATTTATTGACATTATGGTGGCTGATATACCAAGGGGATATGGGCTCATTCTCAACCGTGACTAGGCTGCCATGTTGAAAGGTTATTTTGCTTTAGATTGGTCTCATCTGTTGTTGCCTCTCAAGGGTACCCCAAATCCAATAAAAATTTTGAGAGAACCATACATGAAGTATACTGTCACTAAGTTAGGAGAAGGCAATGAGTCTGCTGATTCTATCCTGGGAAACTATCTGACTGAGCTTAAGCTAGGACATCATTCCTCAAAAAGGGCCAGTCCTATGATGGACACTCAGCCTGAGCTCCTTCAACTCCCTCAGGCTAAAAGTGATGACTGGAGGATATTAGATATGGGTTCCATTTCAATAAAGCATAGTTGGACCATGGTTAGATAACTCATGTCTAAAATCCAGCTCATTCCTTAGCTCTCTAGTTTTAAAGATTTTCAGGAGTGGGCAATTGTTTGTTTCTTTCTCTTGTTGTACATAAATAAATTGTTTTGTTTTCCTAATACTAGGTGCTGTTTTCTCGCTTTAATGCTTTGATGTTTTTCTTTCTTTTGGTTATGTGCTTTGCTGATGTTTTCCTTTAGTACTTTGCTATCTTTTCCTTTGGTTTTGAATAAAGAGGCAAACTTTTGGTTGCAATGGAAACGTCAGGGTTCTTTATTAACTGGGATCTTGAGTGAAGGACTGTGCTCTAAAGTATAGAATGTCTTCTAGTAGCAGTCTTCCTAACTGGCAATGCATTCATTGAAGTCTTACTTAACCCCTGTAAATAGCTCAAAAGTAAAAAGGGTCTGGAATACTATTTTGAGGCTCCATCCATTTCACATCTTAAATATCCAAGGGGGTGACAGCAGAAGACCCATGGAAAGGAAGCAGGGTAAACGGTATATCATATATAAATGATCCCATGCCATAATGTCAGAAAAGCTAAAAGCTATCAAGAGTCAAAACTCCTGAAAGAAATAAGACATACCAAAGCAAAGTTTGACAAGCATGAAATACTAAATGGCCACCAGATGCTCTCCATCCGTGAACTGAATTATGAAATACAGTGTTCACACAAAAGGGCACTATGGATAGAGGATCCTGAATTAAAATTCAGTAAGAAAAGGCCTGCAGCAGGACTCATATCAATAGAACTAAAATTCAAATAGCACAAAAGTGCAAATTGGCATGGGAATGAGGAATAAAAGGATCATACTGCTTACTATCTGTTACAATCCTGTGGGGTCCAAGCTGGAAACTACCTAAGAACAGGAAAAATAAACCTCACCTATTTGGCCTCAAAAGAGTTATTCAGACTTGCAATATTTCTGTGTTACCATTTCCCAAAGAATAGACTACTTCTCAATGGGTTAAATGCTTAAGTTGGCCAGCCCGAGAATAAAGATATCTAGAAGAGTTCAACTTTTATTCAGACGGTCTTGCACTGGGAAAGAGTTAATTCAGAAATTTGGGGCTCACCAGTTAGTTGCCAATTGTTGCAACTGCAACATTTTCCCAAAACTCTAAAAATTTTAGGACCCCCCTCTGCCTTGGATTAGTTTGATTTTCTTCCTTATTTGGTCTAATGACTTATGGGGACATTTTCTAGCGCTTGGGTTGCTCTATCAATCGATCTGATGTTTTCCTTAATGCTCAAAGTAATCCCATGCATAATCATACTCTTGGTAAAATAGCTGAGCACTGTAAAGAGCATAAGGTGTTTTTTGAATATACCCATCATTTCGATAAGGAAGAATCAGTCTTCCAGAATGCCCCAAACATGACGGCACTAAACAGAAGATTTAATAAAAAGATTGCCACCAAAGGTGGAAAGGGTGATGAACAGGCAAAGGCTGCAGAAGAAGCCAAAAGGAGAAATGAGGAAGCTTAGAGGTTGGAAAAGGAGGCTGCAGAATGGCTGCAGATGGGAGAAGAAGAAAAAAGAAAAGCTTCCCAAGAAGCAGCCGAGAAAGCAAAAGAGGCAGCCAAAGAAACAGAAGAAGCAGCTAGACAAGTAGCTGAAGAAGCAAGGAGAAAGCTAGATGAAGAGCTCCAAAAGCAGGAGGCTGAAAGAATAGAATTGACACAACAGTCAGTTGCTGAAACACCAACAGGACAGACCCAGGAGGAGGAAAACCCCGAGGTGCAGACCTTTCAAGCACCTGCTGCTAGCACCCCTCTGGCCCCTACGCTCCAGCTAGTGCCTTTCATTCAGAAAAAGGGTGAATAAGTCCCCGACTTCAATACTGTCTATTATGATAGGGCTACCAAGAGAATAATGAAGAGGACAGAAAGAAAGGTAGAAGCATAAGGAATGGCTGGAAAAATGATAACAGATACGGCTATTATGCTAGGGACAGACGTAGATCCAAGGCTTACCCTGAGGGCTGGGACTGCAATACTACATGCTTTAGAGGATAACATAGACAAGGTGATGACTGAACTGGATTCATACAAGAAATCTTCTGCTCAGCTGAAGGATACCCTGAAGAGAGAGAGAGAGGAAGGAAACAGATTAAAGCGAAAATTTGAGCACTTACAGAGGGAGATGAGGACTGCTGAAACTGAATTGCAGGCCTTACATGAAGAGAGACACACTCAGGAGACTACACAAGAACACCTTGATCAAGTGCAAGCAGAAGATCAAGAGTTGAAGAAGGAGAAGGAGCAGTTGCTGCAAAAGGTGGAGGACCTAGAAGAACAGATAAAGATCCTTATGCAGGCAAATGATTTGAGTTCCCAGGAACTGAAAAAGCAACATCAAGAGCAGCTTGCCTCTTTGACTGCTGATCTGGAGGTAGCAAAGGAACAACAAGTAAATATTTATCCTTTCAAGGAACATATCCTGGCTCAAAAGGCTAAAATGCTACAGCTGCAGACCACTCTGGAAGACGAAAGATGCAAGGTCCTTCAGATTGATAGCCGGTTGGAGGAGATCATGGGAACCTCCTCCTACTTCATGGATAGATCCCAAGAGGTCCTTGAGGTTTTGAAGGCCAGAATAGCAAGGCTAGAAAGCAATGCAGAAAACCCAGCAGAACTACCTGTAAAAGATCATCAAGCCCTCAAAAGAGATCATGATTTAGTAGAGTTCGTTGTCAGCACCACAGAAGACTTCAAGAAGGCTGTCAAAAGGACGCAGGGAGCATGCTCAGAATATTTCAGGAGGCTCCTTAATACATTCAACCGGTGTCAGACAGACACTGAGCATAAGCTTGATGAGTTCCCAGACCATGAAACCTTCATAGAGATATTGCAGAGCAGATATCAGGATGCAGAGGCCAGAACACAATAGATGAAGGATATTGATGACCTAGTTTTGAAGAATGAGGTGGGCCGCTCAGCCGTTAGTGTACAATTTTTGGAAGATCAGCTTCGTTTGAGCCCAGCAAGGATCGAGGCTATCAAAAATCAAGCCGAGAAATTTGAGATAAATATTCAGTTTCTGGAACCTAGCACTTTTGAAGGCATCGCTAGTGAAGCTGCAGTGTGGAAGAAGTTCCTAGAAATCCAAGTGGGGCCCTCTTCGTAAGGGATTGGTTATCTTTATATTTTGTAAATTTTGTAAAAAAAGTAAAGCATTGGGAAAAAGTAAAGCATTGGGAAAATGAAAGGTTGGGAAGCCCAAAGGCTACTTTGGGCAGCCCAACCATTTCACTCTTTTTGTATAAATGTAATAGACTAAGAAGAGAAAAGGGCTTTTTCCTCGATAAGACTGGAGGACATATTGTAAGAAGAACTATTTCCTTTTGCAATAAAAATTACAGTTTTCCTGTTCGAGGAAGATATGTGAAATTTCCAAATGTTAGGCAATGGATGGCGAAAGATGAACTACTTTATTTTTCAGCTTGTGTCCATGAATCGTGAGATCGTTCTAACTTTATGGCCTATGTCTTGTTGAATGATTTCTGATTTATTTTTGTGGAAAGTTCACCAAGATTAATGTATGTTGCTTATATAACAATTGGCTATCTGATTGTTAGAATATTTTCTCATTCATGTGTTGTAAATATGAATATCAGCTGTCTGTAATTTATGTTTGTCATACATGGAAATAACACATTACTCACAAATAATCATTCTTTTGGCTCCCCGGGGATAGATAGATAGATAGGTAATTAGATAGTTAATTGATTTACTTCATCGCTGCATATGTGATTTAGATGTTTGTGAGCCTAAGACGAGAGGTAAGAACTTGCGCATCACATTGTGTAGTTCCTTGCATCTTTATCACCCTGCATCGTTAGTTAGGCATTTGCATTGCATACGTTAAGTCAAAATTACAAAAACTCGGTGGACCGGGCCGCAACCGGTAAAACCCTTTGTTTTGTTACCTTGACCTACGGTAGCCGGACCGCAAACTGGAGGGATTCTCTACACCAAACAGTCAACGAGCTAGTTGGGAACGTTGATTGGGGAGAATCCTTTACTGTTGCCGCCTGCGAATTTCCAGGCCTCAACAGAACTATAAACTTTGTGCGAATATTTGTGCCTGATTGCGCTCAGACAGTTAAGCCGCTGCAGCAAATGGTCAGACAGAATGCACAATTCAAGTGGACTGAAATTGAAAAGGACGCCTTCAGCAAGATTAAAACTGCTGTTGCACACGCACCCTCCTTGAAAAGCCCAGACTTTGATAAAGACTTTATTATGTATACATTTGCATCCGATGATTCACTGGCGGCTGTGCTCACCCAAAAGGAAGAAGGGGGGGATGAATTCCCAATCTCTTTTATGAGTACTGGTCTACAAGGGGCTGAATTGAACTACCCAGCTGTTGATAAACAAGCTTATGCAGTATTTAAAGCAGTAAACCAATTCAGGCCTTATATTCTAAAAAATCGGACCAAGGTTATCGTTCCTTACCCAGCTGTAAGATCCCTTCTTATACAAAGGGAGTTAGGGGAAAGAAGAGGCAACTGGGTGACAGCCCTCCAAGAATACAATCTTGAATTCAATCCAGCATCTATAGTTAAAGGTCAGGGGTTGTGCAAATTGATGACTGAAAATAGGAACAATGAAGAGAGCGCCTGGGAAGATGAAGCCAAATTACATTTAGCAGAAGTGTTTACAGCTCCTGAGTCATGGTATAGAGACCTTGTACATTATCTACAGTCAGGACTGTTGCCGGAACATTGGAACTCTAAGCAAAGAAGGGCACTGCGTCTGAAATCAGCTTCCTATCAAATCGTCGAAGGCGTATTATTCAGGAAAAACTACGATGGAGTCCTTCTGAGATGCTTGGAGAAAGAAGATGCTAAGAAAGTAATGTCTGAATTGCACGATGGTCCAGCTGGGGGACATTATTCAGGGGACACTACAGCCCACAAGGTCCTCAGAGCTGGTTACTACTGGCCAATGCTCTTTAAGGATGAACATGCACACGTCAGAAAATGTGATACTTGCCAAAGATGTGGTGGGAGACAACCTAGAGCAGCAGCACCCCTAAAGCCTGTAATGATCATGGAACCATTTGAGCAATGGGGATTGGACATCATTGGAGAAATAAAACCAAACTCCTCACTACTACATAAGTACATCCTAACCGCGACGGATTATTTCACTCGCTGGGTGGAAGCAGTACCCCTGCGCAAGATAAATGAAGACGAGGTCATCAGTTTCCTGCAAGATCATATCATGACCAGGTTTGGAGTTCCAATTTCGTTAGTTTTTGATAATGCTAAATACTTTTCATCAATTAAGTTAACTGCTTTCGCTCATGATAAAGGGATAAAATTGCATTATTCTGCTAACTACTATCCGCAAGGGAATGGCCTGGCTGAATCCTCTAATAAAAACCTCATTAGAATTCTGAAGAAGACTGTAATAGAAAACCAGAGAAGTTGGCACTCAGCCTTACCCAACGCCTTGTGGGCTGATAGAGTCACCCCCAAGTTTGCGATAGGAGTGTCACCCTATACCCTTGTGTACGGTAAAGAAGCCATCCTTCCACCCAATATCATGCTACCGTCTTCCATGTTATCTCAAGAGTCTAGTGGGTTGGAGAATGAAGTTTTACAGATGAGGATCTGTAATCTTCTGAAAGCAGAAGAGGCTAGATCTACAGCCAGAGAACGCTTTCAGCATCAGCAGGAGGTAATAAAAAGGTGGTTTGACAAGCATAAGGCTGGAACAAAAGATTTTGAGGTGGGAGACGTAGTCCTCAAATGGGATCACCCCCATGATGAGAAAGGGAAGCATACTAAATTCCAATAGTTGTGGGTAGGCCCTTTCCAGGTCGCAGCCAAGCTTGGTCCCTCTACTTATAAGCTGCAAGATTTACAGGGTTGGGAAGAGAACTTGTCGGTAAACGGTTTGGTTTTCAAGCCTTATTTTTCTTGACTGTCTGTGAGTTTTCTGTCCTGTATATAAATAATCTGTTTGACTGTCTTTGAGTCATATTGTTTCAGTTTGTTTTAGTTTAAGTTTTGATTGCAATAAAGGGAATGAACCTGTGGTTGTATGGGGACACCAAAGTTTCTGGGGAATGGTAAACATGTTTGAGTAATCAGACTGTGCGCTGCTTTTTGAACTTCTTCTAGTCTAAAAGTTTTCTCGAATATCTCGGTGTGCATTGAAGTCCTGCTTAATCCCTATGAAATAAACCGGATTCAAAGAGTCCAGAATACTATGTTGAGGCTCCATCCACTACACACCTAAAATGTTCTAAGGGGCGATAGCAGAGGACCCATAGAAAAGAGCAAAGGAAATAGTATATTAAATATAAATGATCCCATGCCAAGAAATGAATGGCAAAATCCAGATAAAAGTCAAAAAAAACTTCCATGAAAGTATCAAAGCAAATGCTGAATCATAAGTAATAAATTGCCAAAAGATCCCCTCCGTCTGTGAGCTGAAATAGAAAGCACATCGCTCACACAAAAGGGCACTATGGGATAGAGGATATTGAATTAAAATTCAGTAAGAAAGGCATGCATGATGACTCGTATGAAAAGGTACAAAAGTCCAAGAGCACAAAAGTGCTAAAATGGCATGGGAATGCGGAACAAATGAATATTCTTGTTTACCCTGTGTTACAATCTTGTGGTGTTTGATGCTGTCAGCTACCTGAAGATGAAATTAATAACGAACTCATTTCCTGGCCTCAATAGAGTTATCTGGACTTAAAAAATCTTGGTTTTCACTTCCCCAAAATGGACTATCATCAATGATTAAGGTACACACTTTTGTCAGTTGAGAAATCCATATTGCTAGAAGAGTTCAATAGATGCATTTGCTATGAAACAGTCTGTCACTCAAGGTATAATCACCCAGAGATCTAGGTTCACTAGGTAATCGCCAGTTGTTGCAGCTGCAACTTTTCTTCCCCAATTTCTTGAAAAATTTGGGCCCCTCCTCATGCTTTAACATTAATTTGATCATTGAACGCTTGAGCCTCTTGGGCATACCTTCTTTTCGAGTGATTTTGAAGTTTTATTTGTCAACTGGTTTACATCTGCCATGTTTGATTTTGGAAGAGTCATCCTTGCCTGTTAAGACCGCCAATTCAAAGGAAGAGAGAATTTAGCTGTAGCTGATCCTTAAAGCGGTTTAAAGCGGTTTAAACACGTATGTTTTCTTGTAATCGGGCATCATTTTTTTATCAGAAACTCTAATCTTGTTCCCTTCCGCTGTTGCGGCTGCCAAAACAGTTTTGTGTCCAAAGTACAAATTGCCCCGACTGCCGATGCGTCACCTGCCCGTAGTCTTTACCCTTCCGCCGTTGTGGCTGGGAAATGCATTCGTCTTCCGATGCCCAAACCTTTCGATTTTCGATGTCAAAACCTTCCGACTTCCGATTGGGGAGTTTCCTGCCTGAGGGTCGCGCCTCTTAGTCCTTTTCCCTTCCACCGTTGTGGCTGGGAGAGTCGTTCTGCGTCCGATGTCAAAGCTTCCCGACCGCCGATTTAGAGCTTTCCCGCCCAAAACTAAACCAAGACTATGTCCGAATGCACCTGGCTATTTTCTTGTGGATTGGCTGTTTCAGGCAGATAATTCTAATGTTTATAACGTTTCTTTAAAAAGAATGATGCACAGTAATCGATTGCAAGTATGTGGAGGCAACGCGGCGTGAGGATGTAACTGATTGAATCAAATCCGTCAGGGTCGCAAGGAAGGCAAAGAGACGGACAAAATCGAAAGCAATAAAACACAGACCTGAAGGGTTCAGCCGTTACTCAACTACTCTTGAACGAGCAAGGATGAAATAGAAGAAGATGAAGCAGTAGAGGAATAGGAAACGCCACACGTTGGGGGGAGCCCAAGCGGCCTGTTGTATAGTTTAAATATTGTAGAATTAGCACTTAGCAGGGGCTTTTTCCCTTGAAAAAATTTGTAAATAGTCTGTTGTAAGAGGAACTATTTCGTTTTACAATGAGAAACTACAATTTTGGCATGCTGGAAGAAGTGCAATATGGAATGCGTCAAATGTACTTAAATGAGAAATGTTGAAGAGGAACTATTTCGTTTTCAGCTGTGTCTCATTAACCGTGAGAATGTTCTAATTTCTGAACCTATGTTCTTGCTGGAATGTTCTGTAGTTTATTTTGTGATGTTTTCCATGATGAGTAATATGTGCTATTCATAAATAATCGGCTATCTGGTTGTTGAAACATATTTTAAGTGTTCATGTGTTTTGAAGAAAGTGTCAGCTATCTGTAACTTTTCACAATGCATGCACAGATTATATTACTCACTAATGAATGATAACCTTGCTCCCTAGGGATAGATTTAGGTAGTTAGTCTTTTTGTCTGCTGTATGCGATTTGAATGCTTGTGGGCCTAAGACGAGAGGTAAGAACCTGCACATCACATTGTGACAGCCCCTTGCATTTTTGATCACCTTGCATTTAGTTAGGAACTTGCATTTCATATTTTAAGTCAAAATTACAAAAAACTCGGTGGACCGGGCTGCAACCGGTAAAGCCTTTGTTTTGTTACTTGACCTATGGTAGCCGGACCGCAAACCGGACGGATTCCCTATACCAAATAGTCAACGGGCTAGTTGGGAACGTTGATTGGGGAGAATCCCTTACTGTTGCCGCCTGCGATTTTCCAGGCCTCAACAAGTTGCTCCAAAGGGTTGGTGAGAGTCTTGGATTCTTGTTGAGCTACCGAGTTTTTTATGCAAGACTTCTACGGGCCTTTATTTCTTTGCTAGTACACCAACCCAATCGTTCAAAGTAAAGAATATATCTTGGTTATGTTGCATTGTCTGTTGTAGGTGACCACGAGTGTTGGATACTTTTTGTATCAACGAAGTAACTTGAGCCATCAACTGTTGTTGTTGTGCGTGTCCCTGACTTCCATGTTGGGATTTCTATAATTAATCCACCACCGGCTGCAACAAAATTTGAAGAGGAAACTTCAACTACTGAAATTCTAAAGATACAACACTGCCCAGATTGCAACCGCTGAAACAGTGAAGAGTCAAATTGCTAACCACCGGAATTTTGAAGAGTTGCAATCTGCCACATCGCCTCATCGTCTTATGCAAAAAGACAGATATAATATTATTTAAAGTCATTTTAATCTGCCAGCAAATCACATCTAATTTTCCTGAAGAGGCAACGCAGTGTTTTATTTTCTGTCAGTCTGTAAATCATAAATTATGAATTCCGTTTTGTTATCCGAAGGGTCAATTAGAAATTTAATGACCGACTTAATAGCAGTAGTATATATACCCATCTTGTAATCGTGTTTTGACACAAAGTGAGACACAACGTAATAGAGAAATTGTTACAGAGTTGAAACTCTAAAATTTGCTGTGTATTTGTATTTTTACTCTATTTCTGCAAAAACTCAGTTTTATTTTTTTTATATCAGTTTACTGTAGCAACTCGATTTTTAGTGTGAATGTTGTTTATTTATTCAATAGAATGTGTGTGATAAGTTTCTGGATGCAGGGGCCATCGAATTAGTGAAAAATAATGAGCTGCAACAGAGCTGGGAGTGACGTCAGCAGTCGCAGCTAGTTGAATTAAGCGTGTTAAGTGTTGCTGGCTATAATAGCTAAGTGCAACACCCTCTATTGGGTACTATTAGAAGTAGCAGCCGTGCTGCAAGAGTCATATAGGAATAAAATTGATTTTGTAAAGTCTATTAGTGAGTTGCAGCCAACAAAGTACAATTTTTCACGAAATTGTATTTTGAGTTGTTAGTGAAATTTTTAGTGTTGTTGTTGCAAACAGCTGCACGCCCCTGCCTTCCCCATAGTGTTATCGGAGTGTGGTTAAAGTTATCTTTCTTGTCTAAGAGCCTGGTTGAGTTGTATTTCTCATTTGTTTTTGAAATTAATTGAAATGACTACTAACACTAGTGTAGTGCAGCCACAAATTCCAGTGTTGTTTGAAAGAAATTATGACACTTGTTTTATTAAAATGAGAACTATCCTGCGTGCTTAGGATATTTGGGAGTTTGTTGCGATTGGCTATCCCGAACCAGCTGATTAAGAAGCTGAGTTGGCTTTGACAAATACTGAACGTGTTTTGGTGAAGGAAAATCGGAAGAAAGATAATAAAGCTCTTGGTCTTATTCAACAAGGTCTGAGTGAATCTATTTTTCCGAAGATATCAAGTGCCGAGTCTTCAAAGAAAGCTTGGGACACTCTTGAAACGTGCTATCAAGGTGTGACCAAGGTGAAGAATGTTAAGTTGCAGAATTTAAGAAGAGACTTTGAGAATTTGAAGATGAAGGATAGTGAGACTGTTGATAATTTCATGACACGAGTCATGAGTGTTGTAAACCAGCTATGATAGTACGATGAAGATCTTCGAGATCAGTGTGTGATTGAAAAATTGCTGAGATGTTTGCCAAAGAAGTTTTAAGCAATGGTTGTTCCAATTGAAGAATTTAAAAATCTCAGTCAGATGCACATTGATGAACTGACTGGTTCATTGTTTGCGCATGAATAAAGAATGAACAGGTATGATGATACTCCTTTAGAAAATGCTTTTAAATCTCAGTTAAATGTTACTAGAGGTAGAGGCATAGGAAGAGCTAGTAACATAGGAAGAGGAGGATGAAGTGTTGGTCATAGTGACAGCAGAAATGATTCTAAAAATGAAGAGAAGTTAGAACAGAGTACTCCTAGTGTAAGGGGGAATAGCAACAGAGCAGGCCAGTTAGGAAATCAGAGGTATGATAAATCTAAAGTTCAATGTTTTTATTGTAAGAAATTTGGGCATTTTTCTAACAAGTGTTGGAAGAAACAAGCAGATGCTAGTAAGTTGTCTACACACATGACAGAGGAGACTTAAAATGAAGAGCAACCTATGTTTTTGACTTGTAATGTCACCCAAGAAAGTTCAAAAGATATATGGTTTTTGGACAGCCCATGCAGCAACCACAGTGACCGGAAATAAGGAATTATTTTCAAGTCTAGACACCAACATTTAATCTGAAGTAAGGTTGGGTAATGATTGTAAAGTAAAAGTTAACGGTAAAGATATGATTGCTGTGTATACAAAAGATGGTAAAAGAATAACTATTCATGATGTTTATTATGTTCCTGGTTTTATGTGTAATTTATGAGTGTTGGACAATTGTTGGAGAAAGAGTACAGAGTATTATTTAAGAAAAAGGTATGCACTGTTTATGATAAATATCCAAGTAAATAGTTGATTGCTTGAGTAGAGATGACAAAGAATAGAATGTTTCTGCTGACTATGAGAAATAATTTGACTAACTCTTTGAATGTTTATAAAACTAAGATTTTAGATAAATCATGGTTATGACATTTGAGATATATCCATTTACATTTTGGTGGTTTAGATTTGTAATAGAAGAAGCAGATGGTAAAAGGATTTCCGAGTATTGAGCAACCAACAAGCTCATGTGAGAGTTGCATAATGGGAAAGCATCATAGAGTGAAATTTATTTCTGGAGTCTCAAACAGAGCAAAGGTGCCATTGGAGCTGGTGCACACAGATTTGTGTGGACTGATGCAAACACCTTCTTTGACTGGTAATTTTTATTTTATGACTTTCATTGATGATTACAGTTGAAAAACTGGGGTGTATTTGTTGAAACAAAAATCTCAAGCATTTGATATGTTTAAAAGTTTTAAAGCTATGGTTGAAAAAAAATTAACAAATTTATTAAAGTCTTGAGATCAGATGGAGGAGGTGAGTATATGTCAAATGAATTAATGGATTTTTGTAAGCATTATGGAATTAAAAGGTAGTTTATTACATGCTACACTCCACAACAAAATGGTGTAGCAGAAAGGAAGAATCGAACCAATATGAACATGGCTCGAAGTATGATGAAGGAGAAGCATATTTCAAATGAATATTGGGGAGATGCTGTTACTTGTTTACTGTACATCTTTGTTATCAACCCAAATGGAACTTCTTCATCCGAGTGTCGACACTTCACTTGTTGGCACACAAAAGGACATTTATGGATTGAAGGTTGCATAAAACACTATAGATGGGCATGTTATGAAATACATTCACTATCCATTAAGAATGCCATTTTTTAACTTTTCATATGTCAATTGTTGTACGCGACTTTTCCTATAAGCAACCCGAGTACATATGCGACTTTTCCTACAGCATATCACGTACTGTACGTGAGTATTTTCATTACAACCCACGTACAGATCTGTACACGGGTTTCCCTTAGAGAAACTCGCGTGTTATACGCGGGTTGCCAGTATCAATACTCGTGTACGCCTTCCTTTGACATTAAAAATAATAAATCGCGATTAATGGAGATGTGTTAAGCCCTAATCAATAACTATCTTAATTGTCTCAACCTCCTCAACCTTCGAAATTACTCTATTTCACTAAGTATAAATAGAGGCCTTAGGGAGGGCATTAATCAATGATACTTGGAGAGCAAAGTTACACTGGTGGTATCTATTCAGAAGTATTTGGAGCAGCAGAACTCAGAATCCTTTGGTTGCAGAGCAGTTCTTACTTCAGGCATTGGATTGTAACCTTAACTCATTCACTATTGTTAATAAAGAGAATCCTTATTCCAAATGTGTGTTGAATATCTTTCATGTATCATGGTTTGATGAATATTTATGATTAAGCACTCTATATATTGTTTGTCTAACTTGTCAAATATACATATATAAGTTTGCATTTGGAGGATTTGCTCTTTGCAAGTGAAGGAGAAACATCCCTGAAAGCTTTGAAGGAGAAGCAGAGTGGGAGAAGACAAAGCTTGGATTAATCGTTGTGAATCGGGTGAGTCCATCCTATCTTCCTATTTCCTTTCTGTACTTTAAAGTTGATTGTCTGCAAGCTTTAAGAGTACGTTGGTAACCCCAGACCTTCAGTTATAGGGTGTTTATTCCTGAACAACAGAACTGGTGACTCCACTGGGGAGCCCAGACTGCTGTAGGTTATTTCTGTTACCCTTGACCAGTCTTTGCCCTGAGTTTGTGTGTGGCATCTTGTCCTGGTTCATGCTTACCATAGTGTTTGAATACCTTGTGAATTTTCCTTCTTTTTAGAAAATGTTGTACCTGTACGCGGGTTGTTCTTTCATATAGTTGCAGACAGAGGCCTGCGTATGTGGGTTTCTCTCTAGGATAGTCACGTACGGTACGCGAGTTTCCCTTATACACAGTCGCGTACAAGCCTTGGAATAGGAATTTCTGGGCTAGGGTGTGCTTGTCCCTGACCCTCTCTAATCTTTGTTTGCTGGTTGGTCTTCCTTATAAGCACTGTGCTGTTAGTTTGATGACTTTGTTGGCCACACCTAGTGCTTTCCTATAAATCCCTTGAGTTCTCTTGTTTGGATTTTCATTCGGTTTGCAAATTTGAAGTGGATTTTCCTGTTTGGGTTATAGGTTTAAGTGTTGTTTATCTGAAGCAGTGATCAGGTTTCCAGGCATTGTCTATCCCAGTCTATTTTCGAGTAGTGATTGGTGTGCCACTTACCTTTGTGTGATTTCAGTGTCTTCTTTACATTGTATTTGCCCAAGCTAGGGTTCCGAGTCTTCCTTAGGTGGTTGATTTCTTGGTCTTTATAATCTGTTTACTTCGCTTTGCTTATTTTATACAGTTTGTTAAATTCAAGCATACTCGAGTTTTTGTGCATTTTAGGTACATAAGTAGTCTTTGAGCATTTTAAAAAGTGAAAAGAAAACATTGTTAAAGCTTTTGCATTTGTTTTTGCATAGAGTAGTTTTATTTTTAGTTTTAAAATATAATCTCAAAACTACAAAAATATAGTCTTAGTATTCTCTTTATCGTTGCATTTGTTCATCAATTTATATTTACAAAAAGAAAAATAAGTTTGTTTTAGTAGGGGTAATTTGCTTTGAAAAATACACCTTTGCTTTTTTAATTTCTTATCGAGTCAAAAACACCATAGTCCATCACTCCACTTCCTTCTGAGTAAGAAACAGCCCTTAAAATGAATGCAATAATTAAAATTTACTAGTAATTTTTATTTTTTAGGGCCATTCACCTACTATCTTAGGCTAGACTTGTGGGATAGGAAGAGTAAACTTCCCATAAGTTTTAAAATTCAGACATCGTGGACCATTCGATAGGTAAATCATTGTCTTTATCAATTGTATTTAGGAAGCTCCTCTCAAAAGGGAGTCAAGCATGAGGCCGCATGGAGGCATTGGATTGAGGAGATAACCCTCCAATTCCTTGTCAAAACGTAAATTAGGACTTTTACACATATGGGGATTCTGTCCTAGACAGAGTTTCAAGCTCAGCTACCTTGCTCATGCGTATGAGTCAGGCTTGTGACTATCGCCCAAATTGTTGGTATAGCTAAGGTAACCTTTAGTCTCTTAACATCTAGGGTTCATACCTAGGTAAACCGGAAGGCTATTTCTGGTTCACCTTGGATGGGCTTGGAAGGTAACCCTTGTTGAAAGTGTAGGAGGGCGGTGGGTGATTCCTCCACTTATGCCTAAGAACCACTTCAAGGACGCTAAGTAACTGTTTTTCAGCTTTCTTCAGGAAAGCATATCTTTACCATTGTTGACTGTTTGAGACTTTAGGAAATTTTGTAGTGTTTGCTCTGTGGTTGTCTGTGTTTATTTGAACTTAGGGTTTGATTTGTCAAATTTACAATCATGGAGGACCAACCTATAAGAAGGTTACGAAGGTTTCCAAACCTTTCTCCTCTCATCACATTGGAACCTCCACCCCAAAGGCGGAGACTGGACACGGACGGTTCATTTGAACCGGTAGGAGTAAGTGAAGTTCAAGGTGAACCAACACTTATAGCTAACCGTTTTGATTTTAATACAGTTGAGATAGAAGACTTGCAGGCTGATGAGTTTGCGAGAAACTTTAACACACCCTTGACTGATTTAAACGACCCTGTAATCGTCCAGGTTAGATCGTTTGATTCCCCTGTTTCAGGTGTCCCTGTGGGTAGGATTATGTCTAATATGAGAGAGAGTTCTTTTGTTTTCACCTATTCCATTTCGGCTGAAGGGGTGCTACCTCCCCCGGTTAGTACCCCTAGATCTAGCATACCTACTATGCCATTGACTCCAGCAATCCGGGTGGTCCAACTGCCAGTTCACGTAAGCTTAGTAGGTGCTTCTGGTGACACGGTTACTGGGATTCCTAGTATACCTATTGTTCCTTCCTCCTTCACATACACTGCCCAGAGTGGTCCAGTAGGATCCTCGGATTTTGTCCAAGGATTTCCTTGGAATTGGGGGCACATTCCCCTATCCACTCTGTACATATACCCATCACCTTCTTATGTAGGAGTGCAGTTTGGAAACAATACCTCTTATGGGAAAAGTTTTCAAACTCTGGTCTCGGCCCCATTTACGAGCTCTCTCTTTTTGTTGTTTAGCGGAGGGATACCTACTCCTGTTTTTCATACCCCAATTTTGACTGGGACGGCTCAAACCTCTTATACTGCACCTCCCACTCACAATCTTGTGGCTTACGGATGGAATCCATTTCAAATTAATCCATCCACTTCGCAATCGGTGGCAGGGGGCAACCCCACCTTTACTTATGGGCATTCGGGGGTAGGTCCCTCTAATCTCTAGACTGGCACTTTTAGTGCCTCGGTGCGACCCAAGCTTCCATTCTTGGAAATGCTAAACTTGCCAGACTTGTCATAGTTGATGAACGACCCGGTGAGGCATGACCCCTCGTGGCCACCTATTCCCACCAAATTGCCATCGAACATCCCTAAATTCGAGGGAAAAGTTGGTGAAGATCCTAGGGCTCATGCCACCACATTTCATTTATGGTGTTCTTCGAATTCACTGAATGAAGATTCAGTTAGGTTGAGGCTGTTACAAAGAACCTAAACAAGTACTATGGAAAAATGGTACATTAAGTGGCCTTCTGCTGCATTCAGTAGTTTTTGGGACTTGGCTAGTGCATTTCTTAGCCACTTTCAGCTTCCAGTCCAATATGATTTAGGAACAGACTTGTTATCTACCTTTAGGGAGAACAAGGCTTCCCACATCTTGGATCATATCCAAGAGTGGAGGAGGTGAAAGATCCTTATAAAAGCCACTATTCCTCCTGATTTCTTACTAGAGTGGTTCCTTAAATCCCTGTTGCCCTACATATCTAAGGACATATCCGCCTCAGGAGTGATGAATGAAGAAGAAACCATTCTCAGGACCTAGCAATTGGATTTGATTTATTCACAATCTGGGATCTTGTATGAGATTATCCCTGAGGCACCGAGGCCTACCCACGATGCGGAGAAGCCTAAGCCTGGACCCCATGCCGATTGTGTGGTTGGGTCCTTAAAATATCCCACCATAGAGTCTTTGGCTAAACAACTTCATCAACTGTCCGTCAAGCATTCTACGGCGGAGGCAGAAGGGCAATCAACAACCCGACGGGAAGAAAAAGAGAGGAAAGAAAGGAGAGGGAAATCAAAACAAGCAGAAACCCACGAATAGTGCTGATGAGGGAAAGAAAGAAAAGAAAAAGGTTAAATTCCCATGTAAGTTGTGCCACGATGATCACCTCACTCACCTTTGTCCCCTTATGGAACAAGCCCAGAAGTTGCTTAAAGCTCAACAACCGGCTGTCCTGAAGGATCCTTTTCCCCAAGGACAGAACTCTTCTTCAGCTTCTAATGTAGCAGGGGGCACTCCCAATTCCCCTGACCCAAACTATATCAACATGGTTCGATCTTCAACTTTGTTACAGATGAGGAATACAAATTATGAGAAAGAGACTTCTGAGAAAGGTAAGACTATAGGTGAAACTTCTAACCCTCTCATGATTGAGAAGCCTGCTGAAACTATGCCAAAGATGCCGAAAGGTGTCTTTAAGAAGAGCTTGCATAACCCTAATGCTAGGGCTACTTCAAACTACTTCGTGGTTGAAGACTTAGCCCAAACCCCTGTGTGTAATGTCAGCTTTAGAGGTGTTACAAAGTTGTCCCGCTCAGTGGGATGCCCTCTTAGCAGCTTTAGGTAGCATGGACTTGTCGAGTCTCATGGAAAAATTTCATTTGTCTGATGTTAAAATTCGCCTACCTTACCATGTATCCTTATCAATAGATGTCATCCATGGTGGAAAGACCATTGGAAGGGCAGTTGTTGATGAGGGTGCTTCTACATGCGTTATGTCCTTGTCCTGTTGGAAAGCTCTCAGATCCCCAGAGCTGGTCCCATCAAACACTTTGCTTACTACTTTCGATGGAAGGTCATTCCCTCTGCATGGTATCCTATTGGCTTTTGAAATTAAGCTAGTAGGGAAAGTAGTTTTCTGTTGAAGTGGAAGTGAATGATGCACCTTTGGACTATAATTTGCTTCTGGGAAGAAGCTGGACTTATGCCATGTCCGCTATTGCGTCGGCCGTCTTTCGGGTGGTAGTATTTCCACACGAAGGGAATTCGGTTACTGTTGACCAACTTGATTTTACTCGAAAAGGCCGTTTATAGTATAATGATTCTGCTGTACCATTGGTTGATCAGGTTAAACCTGCTGCACAAAGCTTGGGGGCTGGAATGTATGCATCACTGATGGGAACATTTAATCTTCCAGCCCCGATTAACTATATTGGTTCTACTAGTGTGGGGAAGTCCATAGCCACGGTTGTTGATAGGATTGATCCTTGGGTTCTCCCTTCCCCCCATGAACCGGAAGTGCCCCTATCGGCAGTGGAAGTAGCTTACCAAGCCATCACTCAAACTACTGTTGATCCCATTCCCAATCCTCACACAGTATCAAAGGACCTGGAAGAAGTCTATTTGCCTGTTTGGGTGGAAAAATCTTTGCACTATACGGATTGTTTAGATATGGTTTTACCTTCTGATGAAGCCATTCTGGAATCCATGAGTGGAAGTGGTAAGATCTGTGAAGATCTTCACCATCGATCCTATTTTATTCCAGAGCTAAGCAGGATAGAAAATCAAGAGTTTCGTATGAGACTGCTAGATGATGTTGATACACCCATCAATCCCTTACCCAGGGAAGGAATGTTTGCCGAGGGGAATATGGAAAATATTTTTGCTACTATCCCTATCAACATCTCTGTAAATCCTGATGTCGTGGAAAACATATATATAGGTGCAAAATGCTCTCCTGAGGAGATTGCCATCTATACTGCCTTGTTCAAGGAATTCCGTGATGTCTTTGCTTGGTCATATGAGGAGATGCCAGGAATTGATCCATCGATAGTTGAACATGAGATCTGAACATACCCTGATGCGAAACCTATTTGGCAAAAGTTAAGACCTGTTAACCCGCGTAAAGTAGCAGCTGTGAAGGCTGAAGTTAAAAAATTGTTGAAGGCTGGTTTTATTTATCCCATAGCTCTGACGAAATGGGTATCCAACCCTATCCCCATTGATAAGAAGCAAGGGACCATACGCGTTTGTACCGAATTCAGAGATTTGAATAAAGTCTGTCCTAAGGACAACTATCCCACGCCATTTATAGATCAGATTATAGATGCTTGCGCGGGAAGTGAGGTGTTCTAATTTATGGATGGTTTCTCCGGATACAATCAAATTAAAATAAAACTGGAAGACCAACATAAAACTACTTTCATTTTTCCTTGGGTTACCTTCGCGTACAAAAAAATGCCCTTTGGATTGAAAAATGCTGGGGAAACCTTTCAACAGGCTATGAACTTTGCCTTCCATGATATCAAAGCCATTGTCGAACCTTACCTTGATGATCTGCCTGCTTATTCTCATAATTGGATTGAACATCCAGATCACTTACGGTTGATATTTGAGAGATGCAGATACTATAAGATCCGCTTGAATCCCCACAAGTGCGTGTTCTGTGTCGAGTCAGGAATATTGCTCGGGTTCATTGTCTCTAATAGAGGCATCCAGGTGGATCCATTAAAAGTAGAGGCCATTGTAAATCTTCCTCCTCCTCATTCTATCAGGCAACTTCAAAGCCTGTAGGGAAAGTCTAATTTTCTTCGACATTTTATCGTTAAATATGCTAATATTACCAAGGGTTTCATGCACCTGCTTAAACAGGACACCCCATTTGTATGGGATGAAACCACACAACTCGCTTTCGAGGTATTGAAAAAAGCTTTGTTGTCGGCACCTTTACTATGTCCGCCATATTACTCTAGGGATTTTATATTGTATCTGGTCGCGTCCGAGTCGACCATTGGGGTAGTCCTGGTCCAGGAAGACGATAAGCTCCAAGAGCATGTTGTTTACTATCTTAGCCATGCTTTAGCCGGACCTGAACTTAGGTACACCCACGTTGAGAAATTAGCCTTGGCAGCTGTCTATGCTGTCCAGAGGTTACATCACTACATTTTACTAAGGACTACCACAGTAGTGGCGGATGTGAATCCCTTTCAATATGTTTTGTCCCGATGGGTTGTTGGGGGAAAATTCAACAAATGGATAGTAATTCTCCAAGAGTTTGACTTGGATTTTCAGTCCGCTAAGTCTAAAAAATCCTTAGTTTTTGTTGAGCTTATAGCAGAATTTCCTACTAAAGAAGATGTAGTTGTTGAAGATGAATCATTCCCAGATGACAATATCTTCCTGATATCCACCTCTGATCCTTGGTATGGAGATATACTTATATATCTCTAGACTTTGAAGTATCCTGCTGCTTCCTCAAGGGAGGAACGACATAAATTACGCCTTCATGCTAAGAACTACCTCATCATAAAAGATACATTATATCGAAGAGGGGTAGATTCCATTTTGCGTCAATGTCTTACCCATGAGGAAGCGGAGATTGTCCTGAATGATTTCCATAGGGGAGCGTGTGGGGGTCATTTATCTAGGTTAGAAACGGCCCAGAAGATACTATGTGCTGGTTATTTCTGGTCCACAATCTTCAAAGATTGTGTGGAAGTAGTGAAGCACTGTCCTCCTTGTCAGCTTTACACCATGAAAATGCAGTCACATCCTGCTCCATTGTTTCCTATTGTCTCGGTAGGCCCCTTCATGAAATGGGGGATTGATTACATGACATGCAACCCAGCCTCATCTGGGGGGCATAAATATATCATTGTCACTATTGACTATTTTACAAAATGGGTAGAGGTAATGCCTACTTTTAAAGCCGATGGGGAAACCGCAGCTTTCTTCGTATTCAATCAAATTATAGCACGGTTTGGTATACCCAAAGTGATTGTCACCGACCATGGCAGTCATTTTCAAAATAGCATGATGACGAAATCGACCACTATGTTTGGATTCAGACAAGAACATTCATCTTCGTACTATCCGCAAGCAAATGGTCAGGTTGAGGTTGTAAACAAGACTTTGAAGACCATCCTCAAATGTACAATTGATGTAGCCCGTTCTAACTGGCATATTATGCTATACCCTGCTCTTTGGGCGTACTGAACTAATTTAAAAACTGCTACATGTTTCTTCCCCTTCCAACTCGTTCATGGAGTGGAAGTCATTACCCTGGTTGAATGTGAAATCCCGTCTTTGAAAATAGCTATTCATGTGTACCCGATACGACGGAGCTTGAGGAATGTCCAGTACACTTAGAACACCTTAATGAGCAGCGTAGAGATGTGTTGACTACTAATCAAGCTCACAAGAATAGGGTCAGAAACCAATATGATAAGTCGGTCAAACCTCGTATTTTCTCTGAGGGGGAACTTGTTTTGCTTTGGGACCAAGACAAAGAACCCCTGGGGGTAGGAAAATTCAAGGCCATGTGGTTAGGGCCTTATGTCGTCTCGAAAGTCTTAAAGAAGGGAACATATGAGTTAATTGATTTTGATGGGAATAAGCTGCCTGAGCCTGGAAATGGGCTCTACCTAAAAAAGTACTATGCTTAGGCTTAGCGCTTTTTCTTGTATTTTATGTATTTTTATGTACATTAGTTTGTCGTTTTTTTTTTTATACCATCTGCTGGTTGTTGTAGATGTCTTTCGAGAGGTATATAGGTTTTGCTGATGGCGCCAGTCACCACACTTGTAATCTAGCTTCAGCAGCATGGGTCATTTACTCTCCCTCAGGACAGCTAGTTACCTCAGGAGGCACCTGCTTAGGTCCTGCTTCTAATAATGTTGTTGAGTATAGGGCTGTAATTGAGCTTCTATGGGATTCTTTGTCACATGGTATCACCCAGCTGGAAGTCTGCCTAGACTCTCAACTGGTGGTTTCCTAGCTCAATCGAGCTTATCAGGTGTGAAACCCTATTCTATTACGTCAGTTCATGCAAGTTAGGTTATTGGAAAGAAATTTTGAATTTATTATATTCAATCACATTCCAAGAAATCAGAATTCATTGACTGATGCATATGCTAATAACATTTTGGATTGTCATCTAACACACATTTCATAAAAATACAGCATGCACATAAAAAACACTTGTAAATATACCGACAACAATATATATATGTGAATATCTGTCTATAGATAGGTCGAGTTTGATCCTCAGATCCAGTCATAACTGTATAATATACAAAAATATAAAAAATGTGGATCGCAGTCCATCAAAATGTCCTAGATCTAAGCAGGATATATATATGTGTGTGAATATCTGTCTATAGAGAGGCCGAGTCTGATCCTCAAATCCATTCATAACTGTATAATATACAAAAATATACAAAATGTGGATTGCAGTCCATCAAAATGTCCTAGATCTAAGCAGGACTACTCTGGTCACTTGGACCACCTTGGTCCCCATGGTCTCTCTGTACTCTGGCTTCCTCAGCCTCTTTGGCTTCGGCAACCTCCACAGCATCTATGTACACCAGAACTGCTCTGGCCACCCACCTCAAAAGCCGTAACCAGATAGGTGGAATTCCAACCACAAACTCTTGCATGACTGTCGAGATATGCTCTATCCGCAAAGTGGGCACTCTCTGGGTAAGCCTGGCTAGCTTCCCCTCTAGAACCCTAATAAGCCCCAGGTCTTCGCCTAAGATAGGATGAACAAACATACGTGGATGCCCCTCAGGGCGGACTAGTCCAATATCTTCATTTTGACATGTTTATAGGATTAGGGCTCTTATACATATGTATATATGTATATATTAGAATTCATAAAAATTTTAAAAAATTGAAAATTAAAAATTACCTAGCTCTCCCCATGCTCCTCCTGGAGGGAGGACAAGGTCTGGATCACCTCGAAAATCCATCTCGGCATACGAAAACTGCTCGAATGCTGGTAACTACTGCTCCCACCAAACGTAGAAGTCATCATCGTATACACTCTGCACTGAGCCACCTCCTCCTTGGCGGAGGAAGATGTCTCCCCATCTGCTCAGCCTAGGCTGATGTGGAGATTGGACTGATATGGGTATAGCAGGGATCAACCCTGGCACTCTCTCTCAAAGAAGGCAACCAATATGCTAGAATACTCAACACTTAGAGGATCATCGCCTCTACCGGTGCCCTCTAAGTTGACTAGTGATCCTCGTTGTGATAGACCGGCAATAAAATATATGTCCTCAGAAGTAATTTCCAAAGTTTCACCTTGTAGGTCGAACATCCCTAAATCATGGTCCCAGTAGTTTATCATGAACTCTAGCAAGCGGACATTTTCCCACATAGGTGATGTGCAAAAGAATTTCAACAACCCACTCGTTCGTAAAACATGTACGGTGGGCGCACCTTGGAGTGCTTCATGGTCCATATCCTCATGCTCCCATTCCCTCCATTCGAACACCATCTTCACACCTAGTAAAACAAACATTATGAATCTTTAGTATCATATAAATTTTCAAATTTTTTGACTCAATATAGCTTTTTCTCCTTCACGTGTCGCGTACTGTACGCGACTGTTTCTCAAGGAAACCTGTGTACAGAGCGCGTGTATGCGAGTTTCAACATAGTGAACCTGCATACATAGCGTGACCTGCTTTAGGATGCTTAAAAACACAAAATTGGGACTCAAAATTGAAAATTGCTAGGATCAAATTGAAGAGCTCGGGGTGTAGGCTTACCTACAACTTGCGGAATTGGATTTCGTCTACTGGATTGTCCATACCGATCAAATGAAGGTAGAGGTAAAAACTTGCTTTTTATGGCTAAAATTCAAAATGGTGAGTTTATTTAGTTTTTGAACTATTTATAGAAATTATATTTCTAAAGTGGGTTTTTTTTTCCTATAGTTTGAAATGTATTTAACTAATACCATATCTCTTTTGGCCTTGCAACAGGTTTTTTTATCATTATGAAGTGTTTTTGCTCCTATAGGGTGGTTTTTGTCATTTCCAATGCATTTTTGCATCTATACTTAATCCACTTAAACTTAGCAATCAACATTTTTCCATGGAATATGGTATTTTAAAACCATTAGCTCCCCGTCTCTACCATTGTTGTTCTGTGGATAGGACCTTCCTCTCATGAGTATCCTCATTTAGAACCTATGTTGTCTTTTGATACTCATGCTGCAGTTGTTTCAAGTACAGGGGTATCCTCTTAGCTATTTTTCACGCCAAATAGAGCCTCTTTTTGGTCTCTTTTTACAAGCTATCCCTTTATAGGAATCCCCGCCATTATGGAGTTTCTTTAGGTCCAGGTCTGATTCCTTAAAAACAGACTTGACTGCCGAGTTAACTTGTCCGTTCAAGCTTGTTAAGAATATGTAAATGGGCATCTGCATTGGTGGTAGGTTATCTCTTCCTCGGACCTTGCAGAATAATACGAGAAAAGATCACTCTCTTTTCTACTAAATTGAGAAGAGTATTCTCAGGAATAGGTTTATCACTTTTTCGAACCTGAGGGACTAAATTTACGGAAAAGGAACTCCCGGTATGAGCTTAGTTTTCTCTTTTTCGTGCTCTGGACCTAAACATGAAAAATATTCTGAGTGTACTTTATGTCTTTGTCATGCTCGTTAAACATTAAAGAACAAAGCATCAAGTTTATTGGTGTAAGCCCCATTTTTCGTACTCAAATGGATCTTTCTGAGTGATCTTGTTTTCCTTCACACTCGTAAAACTCAAGCTATATGTTGTTTTCGAAGGAGCATTGGGTAGGTGGTAATTTAACCTTTTTTGGACCTCCCTGACTAAGTATGAAAAAGGTTGACCTTTTCTTCTGCGGAAGTTAAGAGAGTTTTTCTGTGGTATTTTTTATACTTTTTCGGCCTCAGGAGACTAAATTGGACGAAAAAGGACCCCCCTGGAGTCTTCTTTGGATTTTTCAGACTCTCTAAATGTGAAAACACCGACTGAGCATGTACTAGTTTGGGCTCATTAAATCCACGAATCAGTGATACTATCAAGCATTATTTTCTCTTCTCTTCAAGCTTGTTAGAAAATGAAGAGAGATCCGAGTTAACTTTCCTGGACTCATTAAAATTTAACAGGGAAGGTAAGGAAGAAGTTTTCTCTTGTTTTCAGCTAGTGGCAACATGTCATCCTTGAACATAGCACTCTCTGTTTTTTTCGATACCCATGTCTCAGTGTTCACTTCCAGTTCAGCTATTATTTTGAGTTTACTACTCCTCCTCTTGTCCGTTATACCTGGGGAATCTGATCATGTCTCCTACATGACTGATAAGTCTAGTTGTTCTATCTATAAAGTTAAAAGCTGCCCTGGGTCATCTCTGCGTCGTGCTCACTATTCAAGGACTCAACTCAATGTCTGATCTCTATCATGATCCCATCATTGTCGTATCTATTATCATTTGTGTCTACCTTCTTTCACCTGGTTCCTAGTCACTCTTGTGATCCGTTGGAGGATATATTGCCTTCCGTATCATAGCATGGTTCTGCATCAGTACTTCCTAACGACGAAGACCTAGAGTTTTGATGAATGTACCTCAGGATTCACTTTCCTCATCAGTGAACTCCTTTGCTTCAGTTGTTGATTATCACCTATTGATTGACAAACTGTTGAATCCGCTCCATGTTTGACTTCAACCTACATTTATTCACATGGCTTGGATTGTATTGGTTCTTTGGGATTGTTTATGAAGATCTTAGTTCCTCATTTATGGAATAAGTTACGCAAGATTATGTTCCACTTATGTACATAGATTCCAGATCTTTGAAGACTCATCATTATTGTATATTGTGGCTTCGATCCACCTTTGTAATATACGTGGTCTTGTACCCGTATTATATGGTGTACTCAAATATTGTAAAGGAGCTAGTGTTCCAGTATATTGAACATAGCATCCTCAGATATGACTTTGTATATGACATTATTATGTATTTGTTTCAGGTACTACCTCTGCTCCATTGGATTTCTAAGTTCTCCAAAGGTAAAGATTATAATGTATTTTGGCCATCGTTTCCCTTTGACCTCACACATTAGGGGGCATATGTTATCAACCCAAAAGGCACTTCTCCGTCTGAGTGCCGACACTTCACTTGTTGGCACACAAAAGGACATTTATGGATTGAAGGTTACCTAAAACACTATAGATGGGCATGTTATGAAATACATTCACTATCCATCCAGCTTGCCATTTTTTACCTTTTCATATGTCAATTACTGTATGCGAATTTTCCTATAAGAAACCCGCGTACATACGCAACTTTTCCTACAACATATCACGTACTGTACACGAGTATTGTCATTACAACCCGCGTACAGATCTGTACGTGGTTTTTCCTTATAGAAACTCGCGTGTCATATGCGGGTCGCCAGTATCAATACTTGTGTACGCCTTCCTTTGACATTAAAAATAATAAATCACGATTAATGGAGATGTGTTAAGCCCTAATCAATAACTATCTTAACTGTCTCAACCTCTTCAACCTTCGAAATTACTCTATTTCACTAAGTATAAATAGAGGCCTTGGGGAGGACATTAATTAATGATACTTAGAGAGTAAAGTTATGCTGGTGGTATCTATGCAGAAGTCTTTGGAGTAGCAGAACTCATAATCCTTTGGTTGCAGAGGAGTCCTTGTTTCAGGCGTTGGGTTGTAACCTTAACTCATTCACTATTGTTAATAAAGAGAATCCTTATTCCAAATGTGTGTTGAATATATTTCATGTATCATGGTTTGATGAATATTTATGATTAAGCACTCTATATATTGTTTATCTAACTTGTCAAATATACATATATAAGTTTGCATTTGGAGGATTTTCTCTTTGCAGGTGAAGGAGAAACATACCTGAAAGCTTTGAAGGAGAAGCAGAGCAGGAGAAGACAAAGCTTGGATCAACCGTCGTGAATCGGGTGAGTCCATCCTATCTTCCTATTTCCTTTATGTACTTTAAAGCCAATTTTCTACAAGTTTTAAGAGTACGTTGGTAACCCAGACCTTCAGTTATAAGGTGTTTATTCCTGAACAACAATCTTGAACAAAAGCCCCATGAAAAGCGTGAAGGATTGAGTTCCTCAGCAAGCTTGGAGCGGTAAGTGTAGCAGCATATCACATTTAAGAATTTTTGGTTGTGTAGCTTATGCACATGGACTTGAAGAGTTGAAGAGAAAGTTAGATTACAGAAGTCAGAAATGTATTTTGTTGCATATAGTGAAGAATCTAAAGCATATAGACTTTATAATCCCATCACCAAGAAGTATGTAATTAGTAGAGATGTGGTGTTTAAAGAAGAAGAAGCATGGGATGGGAGCATTGATAAATTAGTCGGTGAGGAAGTTGTAACAACTCACGCAAAATATGAATAAGATGAGCATGGCACACATGGAGGACAATTGACTCCACATACACCAGCAACAAGGACACCTGCCAGAAAGCCTAGAACCATGAATATGGTGAACCATCAAGTGTTGGTGGACGACAAGGAACATGATTGGAGGTAAGCAATGAATCAAATCCTACATTGGCATCATTAAGAAACAAAGTCAGAGCTCAAAAGACTAGAATTTTAAGAGAGTTGTATGATCAAAATGAAGAGGTAGATCAAGTTTCAAATTTTGCATTTATAGCATGTGATCCTGCAGATTTTGATGAAGCTGTTAAAAAGGATGTTTAGATAAAAGCAATGGATGAAGAAATTGATGCCATAGAAAGAAATAATACTTGGAATCTTGTATATTTGCCTGATGATAAAAATTGTATTGGTGTCAAATGGATTTATAAGACTAAGTTAAATGTTGATGGTGATGTTGAAAAATATAAAGCAAGACTTGTAGCTCAGGGGTTTAGTCAACAACCTGGAATTGATTATAATGGGACATTTGCACCTGTAGCCAGACTTGATATGGTAAGAATGGTATTAGCTATTGACGCTCATAATAAATGGTATGTACATCAAATGGATGTAATGTCTGCATTTTTGAATGGATATTTAGAAGAAGAGGTTTATGTGAGACAACCTCCAGGATATGGGGTTTATGGACATGAAGACAAAGTCTGCAGATTGAAGAAAGCATTGTATGGATTGAAGCAGGCACCCAAAGTTTGGAACAATAGAATTGATGAATATTTGAATAGTGAAGGATTCAGCAGGAGTCCAAGTGAACCAACTTTGTATACAAAGATAAACCAAGAAGGTAAAATTTTGATTGTTTGTTTATATGTGGATGATTTGATATTCATTGGGATCTTTCTGTAGATGAGTTCAAGAAAGCCATGAAAACAAAATTTGAGATGACTGATTTAGGATTGATGAAATATTTCCTTAGTATTGAAGTCATTCAATCTGAAGATGGTATTTTTATATGTCAGTCTAAATATGCAAAAGATGTGTTGAAAAGATTCAGAATGCTGAATTGTAAGCCAGCTGTAACTCCAATAGCAACTGGCACAAAACTCAGTAAGGAAGATGATGGGTCAAAAATTGATCCAACGATGTATAAGAGACTGGTTGGAAGTCTCATGTACTTAACTGCAATAAGACCTGATATAATGTTTGCAGTAATTTTGATTTCAAGGTTTATGGAAACACCAAAGAGTACCCACTAGCAAGCTGGAAAGAGAATCCTAAGATATATTTCCGAAACAACAAATTTTGGTATCCAGTATACATCTAATTCAAATTTTAAGTTGATTGGATATACTGACAGTGATTTTGCAGGTTCTATTGATGATAGAAAGATCACATCTAGATATATGTTCAATTTTGGATTGGGATCAGTAGCATGGGTGTCAAAGAAGCAGCCCATAGTGACACTATCCTCTATTAGGGCAGAGTATGTTGCAGCAACAACAGCTGCATGTCAAACAGTATGGATGAGAAGAACTCTTTCTGAGTTACAGCGTGAACAAAATGAACCAACTCCAATTTTTTGTGATAATAACTCAGCTAGTGCACTATCAAGAAATCACGTCTTTCATAAAAGAAGTAAACATATTGATACACAATATCATTTTATTCATGAACTTATAAACAACAATGAAATTAGTGTGGAATTTTGCACATCAAGAAATCAGTTTAGAGATCTATTTACAAAACCATTGGAAAAAGATTTGTTTGAACTTCATAGAAAAAACATTGGGGTTTGTAAGCTATAACAGAAATCTAGTGTTACAAAATTTTGTTTTTTGAATGTAGTAATTAAGGGGGAGAATATTGGGAATTCTGTAATTACTCCACCGCCGACTGCAACAAACTTTGAAGAGGCAACTTCAACTGCTGAAATTTTGAAGATACAACACAGCCTAGATTGCAACCGCTGGAACAGTGAAGAGTCAAATTGCTAACCGCCGGAATTTTGAAGAGCCACAATCTGCCACACCGCCTCACCATCTTATGCAAAAAGACAGACATAAGATTATTTAAATTCATTTTAATCTTCCAACAAATGACATCTAATTTTCCTGAAGAGGCATCGCAGTATTTTATTTTCCGTCAGTCTGTAAACCATAAATTATGAATTCCGTTTTGTTATCCGAAGGGTCAATTAGCAATTTAATGACCGTGGTTTTGATCCAATTGAATAATTGAGTCATGGACCAACTTAGAAGATCATGTATCAAAATACTTGTAGGTAGTGTGTGCAAGGGTTGTCCATTCACAATAGAATGCGCCGATTGCTCATGAATTAGAGTATTTGCTTCTTGCTAAGGTTGTCATTGCTGGATTATCTGCTACTTGGTTTCTTCTCTCTAATATGGAACACTATCAGTATTCTCTTGACAGATATGGAGGAGGATGCAAGTTTTCTCTTGACAGATATGGAGTAGGATGTAACTTGCATCCTACTCCATATCTGTCAATAGAATACCGATAGTGTTCCATATTAAAGAGAAGCAACCTAGCAGCAGATAATCCAACAACGACAACCTTAGCAAGAAGCAGATACTCTAATTCCCGAGCAAGTTAGTGTTCAAAATTGAACCCTTCCCTGCCCTTCCAAAGGGTTCTATCTCTTCCCAGAAGTGTAAAGTTAAAATTTCCCTTCAAACAAAATTTAAAATCTGAATTTTACCTTTCCACTTAAGAAGTGCATAATTTATATCAACATTTCAAAAGAAGGGAAACATTTGAAATTACCCATCCATATAAATTTCTCAAGATGTTAAAATTTCTATGCAATAAAGTTCAACTCATCATTCAGAATATTGGAAATATGATTTTAATTATAATCACTCACTCACTCATGCCATGCACTCACTTCTTAGTTGTGCAAGATGACCAATAATCATTGATGACTATGAGATACTAGCCATCGATATGTGACTCTGACTCTCGAGTCACTTGGGGATGCAATATAAAGTGTGACAATGTGTCAACAACTACGACCATAACAAAAAAGAATTACTAGTCTACTACTGGCCTAGATCCAAATCCTAGGCTCTATCAAGCGCCGAGAGGGATCAAATCTCCTGAGGTGCAAACCTCCTTGAGTGCAATACTTGAGAAGAGGTTTGCACCTCGGGAGATTTGATCCCTCTCCACGCTTGATAGAGCCTAGGATTTGGATCTAGGTTGGTTTCAGTCGTGGGCTAAGTTTAAAACATAGATAGAATTATGAGGATTATCTCAATGTAAGTAATAAGTATTAAGGATTGAATAAATTGTTAAACTCGAAAATAGAGACAATAATTTTGTAAGGGTTAAATAAATGAAAATATGGTTTAGATTTACAGTTAGAAATTTGATCTATTTCCACAATTGGTAGATTTTTTTTTTAAGATAGATCTATGCAAGTAAAACACATTTGTAAATTCAGAACTTGAGATTTCGTTGTCCGCTACAATTTCTGAAACTAAGGAAATTTTTATATGTTTTCTAGCTTTGAAGTACAAAAATTACAATATAATTACAATTTTCGTTTGAATTTAAAAAACCATCATTTGCATTTAGATATGCATAACATCGTTTTTGCTTATGTCTCTTCATGCAAACGCCAATTCTCGAGTATGATATTCCTATCAACGACTATCTTGCGTGAGGAGCAACGAATTCAACTCAACTCCAACTCTCACATGCTGCTTGTGAGAGTTCGCAAGTTCTTTAGCTGGTTGGAATTGTTCTTAGATTTGTTATCTTTGCATTCATAACAGTGCTCCCCTTGCTCATCATGTAGCAAATTCATTTATGAGGAAATGTAGCAGCGTTCTTCATCGCCTAACTGAGTTTCAACATGGTGGCAGAGATTTAGATGCTCTTTTACCATGGGTTGTTTAAAAATCCTTGCACGGTTGTTTAGGAGGCCTTGCACGTGGTTTTAAAACCATGTGCAAGGCCGACATATTTTTGCAGATAATTACATGGCATCAAATTTTCCATTGATATTACATTAGAGGGATCAAATCCACTCAGGAATTAGAGGGATTCACCTACCAATCATTCTCAAGAGTGAAATACATGTACAACTAAGTTTTGTCATTAGAGGGATCAAATCCACTCGGGAATGAGAGGGATTCACATACCAATCATTCTCAAGAGTGAAATGTGTAATTTTTTTTCAATGTCTGTGTAGGAATTAGAGGGATCAAATCCATTCAAGAATTACAAGGATTCGCCTACCAATCATTCTCAAGAGTGAATGTGCAATTAATTTTTTCAATGTGTGTGTACCGATTCGCCTACAGCTGTAATGTTGGCTTTTCATTTACATGGAAAGATGCTTTTCTTGCGTAATATTTAAAATATATATTTATTGAAATATATATTAATATTTATATCTTTAAATTTAATTTAAATTTATATTTCAATTTTAAATTTAATATAAATATTAATTTAAATTTAAATTTAAAATATAAATATAAATATAAATTATATTTTAATTTAATTTTAAATTAAAATATAAATTTAATATATATATATATCACGCTCTCTCTTGCAGCCTAAGCTCTCCTCGTGTGATCTCCTCCCGTCGCCTCGTGCAGTATATACATATATATATATATATTAGGTCGGTAGAGGGAGGAGCTCATGCAGAGAGGAGGTCGCACGAGGAGAGCTTAGGCTGCAAGAGAGAGCATGAACATCAATGCTTCTCCAAACAAAGAGGAATTCACACCGAAAAAAATTAATGAGTTGAACCTGTTCATGAAAATCAGTATTATAAAACAATATTAAGTGTTCTATGAAGAACAACTTTGAGATAATGTGTCCTATTTTGAATAATATATTTTATATGATTACTCACTTTTACAATGGTTTACAATACTTTATAAGTCTGCAATCAATCAGTTTGAAGGATTGCAACTTCACAAGTACAAGGGCTTCTGAAAACGTCAGATAAAACATAGAAGGGCGGCATCTGGTCTGTCTCTTTCACCTATGTTTTATTTATTAAGATGTTGTGGATCTCAAGCAAATTGCCTCATCTTGCAACATTGTACGCTACGGCTATTAAGACTGAAATGATTCGCCAGTGCCACTGTCTTAGCATTAGCACTCCCCCTCCCTTTCTCTGATATATGTTCTAGGTGGGTCAATGCCACTCTACCCAATGAATGTATGAATGTATAATAAGGAAATAAAATCACATGCGAAATAGTTACCATTCATGATCTATTGTGATACCTATAACGATTTAGGTTACAATTCATCTATTATATCACAACATAATACAATTCATCTATTATATCACAACATATCACACGGATTAATGGATTAATATATCCTCCTCCAATATAAAATTTCAGAGTTGGGATATTGGGAGTGGAACCTGGATCAAGAAATGATTTGAATGCTGGATGTTCTAGCTTCCAAATATCTCGGACCATGCTTCATTCCTTGCATCCAAACTCTTTAAGCATTTCTGATCGTAAGCAACGGTATGTTGATTGAAGCTTATATTTATCTATAATGGCTAAAATTGTTTCTTATTCACTGATAAGGGTCGCATATTACACGTTGTTGAAGCAGAATTGTAAGCATGGATAACTTAATTATTTTCCAGATTTTAGCAAGTGGACACAACATCCGAAGTCGTCACTGGTCAAATCCTTCAAAAGCTTTGATTGAAAGTAAATTTAGAAAGTTTTGCATAGTAGTATTGGGATACACTAATAAAAAAATTATCAATATGTTATTCAATATTTTGATTCCAGGTTTTCCAATTTATAATAATTGTATTCTTTGATTAGTTTGAAACATAACTGGCTTCTTTTCCGGTTCATTTTGTTTTACAACAAACTCCAGTTATTATTAAGCATTATTCCTAACAAATAGAAAAAGCGAACAGGTTCATGTGTTATTTATCCAATGTATGAGAATATGGTAGCGATAGACTCAAGAGATTATTTCCTCCACGTTTAATGGAAGAATTTGCTCACCAGTAGGCGTTCCATATAACACAATTATGCTACTATGCTTTACAACAGAAATATATAAATATGATCTGCTACTATGCTTTACAACAGAAATATATAAATATGATCAAGTGAATATCAAATCAAAATATTAATGGACAAGTAATAAGATAAGAGAATATAATATTTAATCACCAAGGCTCACGTTTCTCCTACCACAACCGCTTTGCTGGGCAATCTACTAATTCTGTAGATAGACTGCTACTTATTGAAGAAAAACAACAATGAAGAAGATACTTAATAGTTAAAGGCATCTGCGCATTTAAGATTTGGAACGCAAATAAAAGATTGGGTAAATAATATTTTATTTTGTTGTTATGGATAATAAGATGAATTGATTACAAATTAGGAGGAGAAATTTATTTATAATAAACACTCCATAGTCTTCCTCCAGCTAAACATTTTAACAACTAGTGTCACATTATTATGAAGTGTTAAAAACAGAGAGTGGATAATGCTGTATAATAATAAAGTAACATATTGTAGTGCCAAGAGGCATTGGCTAACTTTCATCTGGGCTCCAGGGTGCCCGATGAATCAACAACCAAGGAATGGATACGATCAGAAGGTGTTGTAGGAGTTACTGTACTGCTTGATGTTTTGTCACGATCAATAACTCTAAGACGTTGACGTTGAAGCTGGTGAGGTGTGGCCACACTCTCTAGATCTATCGCAACAGGCTTTGTTGGCGAAGCAAGATGTTCCCGCTCACTGGTCATCATCGACACCACGTGGGACATTGAAGGCCGCAGAGTTGCAGCTGCTTGAGTGCACAGAAGACCAATTTTAATCACTCTAAGGGCTTCCTCCAACGAATAACTGCCTTCCAACGTGGGATCCATAACTTCTAATGCTCTCTCTTCCTTATACAGTCTCCATGTCTGGTAATTGACGGAAATCATCAAAACATAAACGCGAGTTAAAAAGAATCATAATAATTCTATGGATGTTTTACAAAACTTCTACTTCAAACTATATGAAATCACCATAAGCCATACTGCTTCGATGAGAAACTCTGTGTGTTGAGGCAAACTTTGATTCTTTCTGCCGCTGATAATCTCAAGTAAAAGTACTCCAAAACTGAATACATCTGCTTTCTCTGTCAGCTGTCCACGTAAAGCGTACTCAGGCGCCATGTAACCTCTGCACAATGTCATCTACAATGAAATCTCCATTTCTTAACCTTCTTACTAAATTTATTAAATAAAGTCGGGGAAATCAAGAGATTAAACTGTAGAGTGCATTCTTACAAAGTTCCTGCAACTCTAGTGCTAACGTGGCTCTGATCATCTGCAAAGAGTTTGGCTAAGCCAAAGTCCGCTATTTTGGGTCTGCGCTGATCATCAAGTAAGATATTGCTTGGTTTAATATCTCTGTGGATGATCCGAATCTCAGATTCCTCGTGAAGATAGGCCAGCCCACGCGCAGTTCCAACTATGATTTCATACCTATCTCTCCAGTGAAGTAAATGGCGTTTTGTTGTATCTGCAATTATTGAATCATAGGATGTAAAACAATTAGCAAGCTACATTCAAACACTCTTACAAATCCATGATCAACGGAGCGATTAAGTTGTTAAAGAGCCAGAAGCTACCAAATAGAATCTTGTCAAGACTACTGTTCTGGAGGTATTCATAAACTAGTAGCCTTTCTGAACTTTCAACGCAGCAGCCAAGCAATTTCACTAGATTTCTGTGCTGAACACGACTGATGAGATTTGCTTCATTCAGAAATTCCGTGTCTCCTTGCCTTGAACCTATAGTTAGCCGTTTAATTGCAACCTCTCTTGCATCAGGTAGAACCCCCTGGAGCAGATCAATGAACTTCAAAATTATTTCTATTCTCCATGGAAGCTCATGGTTCCAAATATTTAATTCAACTGAAAGCAATGGTATAATTAAACACTCACTTTAAAGACGGATCCAAAACCTCCTTCGCCAAGCTTGTTTTCTTCTTTAAAATTGGACGCAGCTTCTCTGAGAATGTCGTACTTGAATATAAGTTCCTGATTAGCTATAATCGGCGATAAATTAATCCCCCCTCCACCTGCAAATGCATTTTCAAGGGGTCTATTTATTTCGCGGTAGTAAAATAAATGAACAGTTCACAAGACACAAGTTAATCAGGACCTTTGGGTTGAGAAAAGCGTTCCCAATGTTTTCGACGATAGAAAAAATTCGACTTCCAAAGCCATATGGCTGCAATTAATCCAAGCGTGGCGGCTAGAACGCCCAGAGTTATCCGAAGCACCTTAGATCTTTTGGCTCCTGCAATTTGCACATGAACCCTTGTTAAATTGGCTTTATTTACTTCACCAAAATGAACAAAACCAATATATCCGTCGGCATCATAACTACATCTGACAAAAGATACCTGATACCGGGAGACTTTCTCCTGGCGGCGGCGGAAAGATGGAAGTATTGAAAAAGGAATAAGTCTCGTAACGCAAAACGCAGTTGGGACTTAGGTAGCGTGCTCCAAGAGCTCCAGTTTCGCATCCCGCGTCGGATATAAAGGAGCGGTCGGGACCGGATATCGGGCTAAGCCGTAGATATACTCCACATTCAAATCAATGGGTACGGATTTTTCTGTCCCAAAATGTTCGAGACTGAGCACAGTTTTATTGATAAGTTTCGAGAGCATTTCGCTGGTATTATTTCCGAACTGCTCTGGCTGGTCTGATGCAGTAATGACGTTGCAAACTTTCATAAACTCGCTACTCTCATTATGATCGTTGTAAAAATTTTGATTGTCATAACGTAAGAAGCAGTCGGATAAATGAATGAATCCAGAAGTGTTGCTGCATTCGTCAAGAAGCGTTTTTTTTGCTGTAGATGCGCTCACTTTGCAATCGGAAGAATTTAAATCTCCCCTGCACTGGACAAAGCCATAAACATCACTATTGATGTTTTGACCCTCAACACTAGTATTGAATCCGCTCGTAGAAGCGTTCCCCACCAATGATTCCAAAACCTGGTTTAGATTACTCTGGAAATCGCTACCGTGTGTATATTCTTTAGTCCCACAAACAAACCAATTGGGTGTAGCTTCCGCATCAACAGCTACTAAGAGGTGCAGACGCGTCCATACACTAAGGATAAGTAACATGCAGGGGATAAATGTTTTTATCTTCATCGCTTTCGCAGGGCCGGGCAGCATGAGCTCAACGATTTCTTCTCAATCTTTTCTAATTTCATGAGGCGAGGCCGGGAAGTGCTCCTGATAATCCTAACGAGTTGCGCTCATAATTTTACGGTCTTGTTTCAATTGGCTTTCTTCAAGGCCTGGAATGCTCTGTGACATTGGCTTTCTTCAAGGCCTGGATTGCTCTCTGACATGGAAAAAAAACGTCCAAAGTGTAAGAAATTCACCTTCCACTTTCGCGAAACAAAGGAAGGTCCCCGCCTTCTTCCGGAACCAGTGAAATAACCCAATTTCTAAAGTTTGGAAGGTCCCTGCCTTCTTCCTGAACCAGTGAAATAACCCAATTTCTAGTTTATTTCAAGTTATTTTGGAATCCTGTCATACATTGTTGAAAATGGAAAACTAAAATAGAATAGGTGTTTTATGAAAAAAAATTCCAAAATCTTACATAAAGTGAAGTAGGTGTTTTATGATTTGTCTTCGTAAATTTTATTGCAATGATTTTTATTCAAAGATTAATCTTCGAAAGGATAATCTTTGAGATTTCTTTCAAAGATTAATTTTAAAGATTATCCTTTTAAAAGATTAATTTCAACTTCTATATCATGTGAAGTGGCTTAAAATAATCATTCCCTCATTTTTCCATAGTTCCTGTTTTTGTTTTTTTAATTTTGATGTAAAGTACTTTCAAGTTAACTGCTATTAAACAAAATTTATAAAGTAATTGTGATATTTCTTAAGCCAAACAAGTAGGCAGACATACACTTGGTTTAATAGTTCAAAAATGCATAACAAACCATATGGTGTTTGAATAAAAATCATTGCAATAAAATTTATGAAATAATTAAGATGTTTCTTAAGCCAAACAAGACAGCAATTGATTTCATAGTAAAGTCCTTGCAAACCATGTTTAATGATTCACACACTCTAATAAATATGTTCTTCAATGAAAACTAAGGGGAGTTTTAAAGGGTATGTGCAAGTTGACGAGGGTCTATTTTGAGGCGTTAGATGCAATAGAAAATTGAAAAAACAGGCATCCATCAACTTACATGGATATTTTGAGACACTTACAAAATGGATCTTGAGATGAGTTAAAAACAAGAAATGTAGGAAATTGAATGACGTTTCCAAATATATAATTTTATTCTATTGAAAATGTTCTTAACTATATAAAGTTAGATATTTTTAACGGGTGTTTTTTTATTTTTGGGACAAATTATAAGGTAGATGTTTTTGTGGGTGCAGCCTTTAACTGACTAAATGATAGAATAAACTTGGGAAAAATGGTAGACATATAGAGAACATATAGCACTAGTGCACGACTATTTTTCCAATTATAAAAATGATTTTTTTTAATTATCTAAGAGATCAAACCTCGAAAACGGTATGTCAATTGTGGATGCAGCGTTTGAATGTCGAATTGGGTTATGAACTAGTGAGAAGAGGCTATCAACCTTGAACTTCCAAACAAGGAGAGAACTCTGTAAAAAATAAAAAACTTTGAAATTATAAAATGTCCTCTTAAAGTAGTGTCTCAAGGCAACAAAGGTTGATGATAAGACAAAGCAAATGATGAAGGAGGAAGTGTGCAAGTTTTCTTAAAATCCATTGAATAAACATGGGAATTCAAATTTAGAACGAAAGTTTAATGAACCCTTGACGAGCCACTTGACATGCATAACCTATCTATAATTGGAAGGATAAAAGGAAAGATCCAACATTTCCACAGGCCTAGTCCAAGGGGCGACAGAGTTGTGATTTGTCACACATTTGACAACAAACATCTTGGAAAGACCAATAAGATTTAACTTAGAAAATTGAACCTCGTCATCATTAGAGGTCAAATTGTACTCGAACCAAGTTCCCATGTCCAAAATTGACTTGTTAAACACTTAAGTATTGCGTGATCCATCATAGTTGGGCACCTCACATTTTGTGCATCGAGATGGATTACGATAAAAGTTATTTATATCCTTTGCAGCTAAAGAAAAATTGATATTGATGAGTTATGACAACCTTTTCCATTTCCATATCTTGTATTGTTGTCATTGAAGCTAGAACAAAAACGCCACCAATACAATCTTGATTTCTTGAAAAATATGTTCAAAATTATAAAAGTCCCCTTCCAACTATATATGATGATCTCCTTTACAATAGTATCTCTTTTATAATAAGAAGCAAAGAGATTTGAAGAAAAAAATATTTCATTTATGAAAGCTCTCTTTTCATGCTAATGTTTTTTGAGAAAATATGAGAAAATACAAACTCAATGCATTATTTTTCATGACACTTTTATTTAACTAAGAGATTCAGTTTTTAACACTACTTAGTTAAACTAAAGAATATACAACATATTATAAGTGCTAAATGATAATTTAGAATATTATCAATGGAATGATTTTGTCATCCAATGTAATTCACCAACATCTCCTTGGATGGAGGAATCAGGGGATAATTTGATGAAACTTTCAACCATGCATAGATTGGTAGACATAGGTGAGTGCAAGCATGGATTACACAAGACAAAGCTATTTAAATCTTCCATAACAACAGTAAGCATGATGATTTTGAAGTTAATTGGAAACAATCTATCAGTAAATTAAGGCCCACCTCAAGTTTGTGAGAACTGCACAATTTTCATCCATGCTTCAATATCAATGATATAGTTTAGTCAACACTTAGCCTAGGTTACTTGCTTATGAAATGATTAAAAAAGCACCACAAGGATGGTTGAATTTTTCCATTGCACTCTTTTCAAGATTGGAAGCCCAAATGACTTCAACTATGGAAGAGTGTGAGGTGGATCTACTGGACTCAAGTTTCCATTTACACCATGAAAAATGTTGTTTGAATCAACGGGGTCTTCACTTAGTGAAATTATACCATAGCACATTAGTTGATGGTCGAATATTAAAGAATACCCCTAATTTCACTCGATATTGATAAATACTTACCAAAATCCTTTTGTTGAGACTCTCTCCCATTACATTTTTCTAATTAAAAACTATATTTTTACGAGACAACCATTTGTATACCCTCCAATACTTATAGACTCCCCATACCCCACATCCCCCCAATACCTACAATATATTGACCTTATTTTTCACAATTTAAAAACCCCCCTTATGAAGGAACATGATAAGAAATTGGCCCAACAATATCAATCCCTCATGTTTGAATCCCTTTGTAAAATCTCTTCAAATTTCCTTGTCCTAATCCCATACCTCAACCTAGGCTTTTGTTCATTGGTTTGAATTGGAAATCCATAACAATAACAATGCTTCAATGTTTTGATATCATGTAAAAACAAAACAAAATATTTAATCTATTGTTCAAACTGCAATGGTTCACATTGTCATAACCGTTCATTACATACCCCAGGGCATTTATGTCTCTAATGAATTGCATTTGTACATCTCTAACGAAAATTCTTTAAGATTCCAAGTGTGTAGTTTTTGTATCTCCATTGAGTGTTTGACTTCTCTAATCTACATAGGGAAAATTGCTAGACCAAATGACCTACTTTGAGCATTCAAACTTGAAATCCCTTCCAAGCTGTGAACACAAGCGAGCTTAGAACAAATGTGAACAAATGATGTTGATGTGATCTTAGAACAAGGGAATAAAACCAATGCCAAGTGGAGATATCACCTATGGAATTTCACAAGTTCTATTGATCTTGTCTTCAAATACAATGTAGCTGCTCTCAAGTACCAAATCCTTGTATTTCTTGCTAGAAAGTGACAAACCAAAAAAAGATAAAAAAAGAGAGTCAAAAAACTAATATCCTAATCGAAAGGAGGATCCCAAGTGCTTTAATACCAATGATGATCCACAACATGAGCAAATTTTAAGCCCTGTAATTTTTTTCAAAACAAATCTTTAACTACTTTTCATTAAATAATCATAAGCTTGTATAGCCTTAAATGGAGAAAACAAGCTCAACAAACTTAAGAGAATAATTCAACAAAATCCTAAAAACTAGTAATTGAATACCATAATAGAGCTAATGGTTACAATTAAGATCCCACATGCTCCATAAGAATAGCAAACAATATGATTTGCTCCATGAGAATAGGAAACAAGAAGGCTAGGTCAAACATAATCCACAATAATAAGCACACCATACCAATAATAATATGAGATTAAGATCTCATATGACAAAAAAATGGACTAAGGAAAACATATAAGCCCTATTAGCATGGACACCTCTCCATATTTCCATGTAGAAGAGGGCTTTTGGCATTCATGTTCATGTTTAAAGAAATCTAGATTTATTTTTCCACTCGAGCCCCTATTTCATACGATATCTAGGACAAAGCTACCCTAAAAGGATATCAATGATTGTTTTGGGAAGTTCCTTAAGTAGCGTAGCCAAAGGAACTCTAATATTTAGAGTCCATTATTTTATAGTTGGACAGATGGAACAATCAACATGCTACTCCTCCACCTATTCTCAAGGGATGAAAGAAAACAACATAGAAGAGCAACCGAGCAATTTAGGCTAATGGTGAATACAAAGAAGAAACATTATGTACAATAAAAAAAATTAAAAACCATAGGAAGAATCCATTTATGCATTCAAAAACATGATTTGGGCACTTCAAAATTTAGATTCTGGAAAAAAAAAGCCAAATCGAGATAAACAAAATCACAAGAAAATCCAAAACTTCTAACAAATAGACTACTGCTATTTATTTTCTAAGAGTCTTAGAACCCTTTTGACCCTTAAAAAAGGACACTCCCTAATCCACAAAGGTAATCACCTCTAAAGTAGCTACAAACCCCATGCAAAGTAAGAACACCCTCCAACAATAAAGGTAAAATGGCTTGAGGCCATAATCTACATAGGTAATCACCTCTAAAGCAGCTACAAACCCCATGCAAAGTAAGAACAACCTCCAACAAAAAGGGGTAAAATGGCTTGATGCCATAATCCACAAAGGTAATAACCTCTAAAACAACTACAAACCCCATGCAAAGTAAGAACACCCTCCAACAAAAAAAAAAAGGTAAAATGGCTTGATGCCAAAAAAAGAAGATATTAAGACTACCCAAGATATATTCATCCAACGCTTAAGTGATTGAAAATTATATACATAATTTTACTTCAATTGACCAAAGTAAATTAAATACACCCTTGATTAAAAAATTTAACAAAATCCAATTGGGATCCATTGATTGTTTTTATAGTTATTAGTTAAGCATTAAAGAGATTCGATTCATAAATACCCAACTAAGGGAAGATGGACAAGAAAATGATGCCTAAACATATTCCGAAAAACCAAAACACTATAAAAATATTATTTCGAGTTACTCGACAAAGAACCGATTTCTGTATTCCATCCTTGTGTAAGGGTAACCATGTTTGTGTCAAATAGGGTTGAGTAAAAACCATAAATGAAGAGACAATTTGCAAAATGCTGATGTCTAAAAAGCAAGTTTGTTTATCTCGGATTTGCGATTGAAAAATTATACAAACTTTAAAATGCAATATTGTTTTGGAAAAAACACAATATATTTATATTCTAGAAGGTACAAATCATATACTAAATAGGTCACTTGGAAATTCAAGGATCAAAAGTTGTGACTATGCCGTGTCCCATGCCATATACAAGTTCACTTGTTGTTTTCATCCACACATGAAATCACTGCAATCTTACGATGGCCAGAATAGGAGTGCCAATTGATACAAAATGCAATGCAACTAATATAAGCAAAGAGAAGGGTAATCTGATAAACATGTTGAAAAAATATCCCAAGACAAGAATCAATAGACAAATGAAAATGCCTAAAAGAAACCCCAGCAGGACAGATTAACCCATCTTTTTCTCAAACTAGTGCTAAACAGATTGTATAGTGAGCTAATAAGAATAAAGTTTAAGTTTAGATACTTTTGATACATCTTAGGCCATGTTATCCCACATTGTTTATGTGTTGTATGAACAGAAGATAACACAGAGATGTCTTGGATAAGAGGTCTTTTAAGTTTTAATAAAATGCTTTTTAAGTTAAGCATTTCAAATCCGATTAAACATGCAATTTACTGAAACCATCTGATTTCCACACTGTCATATAAAAATATAGAAATCTGCGAATCTCTCACCTGAGACTTTTCTGAATACTACGTTCCATTGGAAGTAATTAAACAGATTCCCACTTCACTTCTCCAAACCCATGACCGACCATGTCAAATGAGAATCCAGAGGGCCATCGCACTTACAAGTCTCCCAACACAAACTCTGATTGCACTCACAAGTCTCTCTGCAGCCAAAGAATCTCACCAGAACCCAACATCGAATCAAAGACTTTATAAAAATATCTATGCAGCAAGCAAGAAGCAACAACCACGCGCATATATTGGCTACCATCGAGTATTGAATTTCCACACCGGGTCAAAAACTCCTCCAAACTTATAACTCAAATTTCAGAATAAACAATCACGAGCCACGAAATATAAAGTCCATGTTTGAGCGTGTGGTGTGGGGTCAAAATGGACACGCACTAAACGAAGAGATGGAATCTGCAAGCAGGAGGATAAGACATGGAAACGTACGATGGACTGGCTAGCCAACTGGTCTAAGAGTCGATTCAGGGGTCTTGATTTCCAAACAAACATTCATTCGTATGGACAGGATTGAAATGTCCAATCAGCAAACATTCATTCGTATGGACAGGATTCATATCACAAAAATATATTCTATAGTATGCATATTATAATGATTCATATCACAAGTCTCCCAACACAAACTCTGATTGTGCTTACAAGTCTCTCAAACAAATAATTTGTGAATAAGTCTCCAACCAAATAATGTGAGCAAAGTTTTCAAAAGTCAACATCGAATCAAAGCTACATTTGGTCACCACTCACCAGGTTTTATAAAAGAATATATATGCAAGCAAGGAAGCATGTGATGTAGATAATCTACCTCATTCCAAATATATGCAAGCATAGGGAGCATGTGATGTGATGTAACCATTAAATGCATTCCACACCCCGTCAAATTCACCTTCAAAGTTGTAACTCTGAATAAACAATCCCTGTAGGTTGTAGGTGCCCTCGTGATGGCAAATGCCACCACCTAAACAATTAAACTAAATGCATCCCAGTGATTGGAATTTATGTATAAAGTTGGAACTGGCCTGTCAATGGCCTCTGGTAGGCTGGTAGTAGTGATAACGCACATGAAAAATGAATTGTTTAGCATATGTCTCGAGGTTTTTATAAGTAAACTTTATGGTAAATATATTGTGGAATATTAATACTAATATGGAGTTTTTTTAAACTCCATAGTAAAAGTTAATTATTATCATTATTAATATTACTATGAGACTGCACAAAGTTGAGGGACCTTTTAATATTACTATTACTATTACTATTAATGATTTAAAATATTAATATTACTATTATATGCGGTTTAGTTTCATGAATACAATACCTAATTTAGAAATTGTTGTCATCAATAAATCTATTCTTTAAAACATAGAGGCAACACAACCGTGGGTCGCATTGTATGAAGAGAGGAGGAGGAAATGGGACATTGACAAAAAATTATTCAGATGTTTGAATAGCAAAAGCATTCCTTTTCCATATCATTTAAAAAAATGTCAATGATTTATCCCAACAATTGGGTTGCCGACCAAGTCAAAGAGAAATATGGTGCATCCAGAGGTTACCAACATGAAGATGACGATGCATTCAACATTGGGATTGGGTGCAACAACTTGGTTATTATCTCTTTCTATACATTTCTAACTTCATAATGCACCTTTGAATTCTAACATCTATGTTTAATATATGAATGGTTGGGTTATTAGACATATGACACCATCATTTGTTCACTTTTTTATAGGTTCATTTGTTCCCATCTATTTGGGCGTATGCATATTATTTTCACACTGAGGAGGCTAGTGATGGATGTCTTAGTACACAAGATTGTGGAGTGGAAGTTGAGTTCAACTAATCTAGTCGTGCTAGCTTGCGTGATCGAAACCTGAAAGGAGGAAAATTAGGTTATGTTGGAAAGATATAGGATATCATTCAAGTGGACTTCTCATCTTTTCAATGCGTTATTTTTAGGTGCAAGTGGTGGGACACATTCAATAGGAAAAATGTAAAGGAAGATTGTTATAATCGGTTGATATCAGTATCAACTCTCGAAGGATGTGAGATGGAACTAATGAGCCTTATGTTTTCCCAAAACATTTCAACCAAGTGTTCTTTTATCTGTATGTGTTGGATAGGTATTTGAGGTTCATATTAAGACATGATCCTAGATCTAAACATATTTTTTAGAACAACAGTGTTATCATGCCAACTAAGAAAGATAATGAGGGTGATGGCAACGAAGAGTATTATGTACATGTTTTATTTCATCATTTACACATTGAAAAATCATTGTGTTATTGTTATCTTATATTGTTTATTTTTTATGTTATGACGGTAAAAAAGGAAACACTACAACAAATCGTGGAATTAGCGTCCCATTTAGCATCCATTTTTAGTGATTTTTTTTAACATTGAGTAGTTGAAGTAGACTTTAAATGGGACACATCAAGTACAAAAGATAAAGTGTCTCAAAAACCATTTTTTTGCTTCCTAGATAATATCATTCATGATGTCCAAAATAAAGTCCTTTTTTTTTGCTTCTAGAATATCGTCCAATTTTGCTTCCTAAACAACGTCAAGGTTTTCTTCCTAAATAGCTTCCTATTTTTCTTCCTAGAGATCATCTGTGTATTTTGTCCCCATTAGTGCCATATTTGCATCCTTAACAAAGCCAAGTTAGCATCTATTTTCATGCCATATTTTCATTGAAATTAGCATCCATATGTGCTACCACTTTAGCATCCCATTTTGCACCACGTTTTACTTCCAAATATGCACCAATTTTTGCTTCCAAAATTGCAGCAATTTTTGCTTCCTTTTCCACATCGTGTTTTTCTACCAAAATTGATCCACCCAGTAATTGGCATTGTTTGTTGAAGACGACAGATGCCAACATCAAATTTGAAAAGTTCCACACCTCGACAGGTTCAACATCGACTTTGACAAGCTCCGCGCCTCGACAGGTTCAATATCGACTTCGACAGATTCAACATCTCGGCATGCATCCTCGACACCGATGACCGAAGAACTATAACAAATTTTCTCTTTGTCTTTTAGTCTTTCGCAATGGTTGAAATTACGATCCGTTCCAACTTTTCTTGTAACTGAACGTAACGGGAAGACAACCAAACGTTCTCAACACTCTATTTAAGCATGTACATTATTGTAACATACACCAGTAATGTAGCAGTAATGAAGTAACATAGATTGGTTCAAATTCTTGCATATTGTCTTTGTGTGTGTGTTTCTCTGTGTAGTGTATTTCCTACTTTGCTTATTATTAATATGCTTCCTCCATAACGATACTCGATTCATACAATCTAACTATTGTCCACGTTGTGCATTTGGGCGTGATTGGATCATTGGTATCAGAGCTTGTTTGTTCTGAAGTCATTTGTAGAGACTTCTGTTGAGGTAACCTGACTTATGCATGTTTAAATATGGATGCAAACTCATCAATCCAAGCAGACACTACCTTCGAATTTAGAGTATCTATCTACTCACACCACTAGAACGAAGAAGGATAGAGAAATAAACAATAAACATGCAACTTATGAGACATATCAACTCATAGAGAAAGCACTAGCTCAACAACGAATTGAAATATTCGCCCAGTTCAATGATATTCTAACACGATGCGCCTCGATATCAAGAGGATACTTGACGAGATCCAACTTCGACAAAATCAGTCCATTCAAGGTGCAAATGAACTTGGACATACCGAATCTAGAAGGCAAGATTGACGTGGAATCCGTAGACAATTGGGTACAACAACTGGAATCCTATTAGTCTGTGAACAAACTCTCAGAAGATGAAAACATCACCATTGCATCCGAAAATATGTCGACCTTTGTGCACTGCTGGTGGGAGAACCTATCGACAAAGATGGAGAAATACGAAGACCTTATAGAGACATGGGAGATTTCTTTTGAGTATGAATGGAAGGAGTTCTACCCATCCATGTACATTGAACAAAACTATAAGAATTGGCAACAACTAAGGAAATGGAAAGACCAGTCCATGCAGAGCTACACCGACGAGTTATATAGACTCATGGCTAGAATTGGTGTTCAAGAAGAATAGAAATTAAATGTTTTGAAGTAGGTCAGCGGATTGTCCCCGTACATTCAGCAAGATATGGAGTTTCTAAATGTTAGTTGTTAAAGTATTGTAACTTCAGAAGATATTCCAAATGTGCTGATTGCATTCCTCCTTCAAGATATGAGATTCGTCAAGTAAGAGTCATTAAAAGAATCAATGTAAACCTACGGATGTAAGTCGGGTCAATAGTACCCAAGTGTAATTATAATAAATATTATTTTTGGTGTATTACTAGACAAGTCGGCTGTGTCAGTTAGACAAGTCATCCCTGCTAGGTTCTAGGTCAAGTCAAGAGACACAGATAAATATGGAGGTTCCACCCTTAATTTGTACACACTTCACTCAAGCAATTTTGCAAGAGAGAGAAGAAGAAGCGCGCCAGGAAGAAGAGAGAAGCATTTGTATTGGGTTTATGCTGCTCTAGTTGAGTTCTATATTGAGGAAGTTTTGCGGGGTTTTATCCCTTATGGTTTCCTCGAGGAACATTTTTGTGTTCTTTGCGTTATTATGCTTGTTGTTCTTTCAGTGATCCTATTATTCTAAATTGTTTTAGAATATCATATAAGCAATTAAGAAAACTTAACATAATATTAGAGCCACCCTAAAAGGACACACTACACAACTAGGGTTCGTTATTCCAAAAAAATACCTTGAAAAATTAACTAAGAAAGAGGGCTCACTCAACTCACCCTAGAAGGGTGCAACTTTCTGTGAAAAAATAACTGAATTCCAATAAGTTTCAATTTTGGACCAGACACTACTGTCGAGAAGAAATAGGGATTCAATTTTCTTGATACTCCATCATCAATCTAAGAAAATAAATATATAGTCTAGCTCATCCTGGGAAGGTGCATATTTTCCATCACTCATCCCTACCAGTGATCTATAAAATTAGGGTTTCTTCATCAAACCCTAGGTCATCTCGAAGAAGGTCATCCATAAGTTGTATTCAAAAAGTAAGGATTACTTCCTCTAATTCCATTTGAAGTTTTCATTTTGTTAAAAGATGACAAAGAGTATCAAGATAGATGAGAAGCTTGAGGGTGCTGAAAACTTTAGAGCATGGAAGTATCAGATCATGCTCATCCTAGAAGAAAATGACCTAGAAGGATTTATAAAGGAGGAAGTTGTAGAGCCAAAAGAAGATGAAGTTAAGGCCAAATATAAGAAGGAAACGATTAAGGCTAAGAGGATCATAGTTGAATCCATCAAAGATAACTTGATTCCTCAAGTATCCTCAAGGAGGACACCAAAGGAAATCTTTGGTGCTCTATCCAACTTATTTGAAGGAAGAACTATGAATAGAAATATGACCTTGATGAATCACCTCAAAAGTGTAAAGGATCGAAAATCAGAAACCATGCAATCAAACTTCACAAGATTAGCTCAAATCAAGGAGCAGATGGAAGCTATTGGTGATATGGTTGAAGAAGCAGAAATTATAATGACCACCTTGAATGGTCTTCTAAGATATTGGGAATCCTTTATTCAAGAAATTTTTTCAAGAATAAGGCTGACCAAGTTTTGATTGTTATGGGAAGAATGTGTTCAAGAAGAAGAAAGAATAACAACTAAAGAAGAGAAGCTAAATGAAAATGAGGATCAAGCTTTGGAAGTCTATACCAAAGGCAAGAACAAGAGAAAGAGTTAGGACCATCCTCCTAGAAAATCTCAAGGGTTTAATAAGTTCAATAAAGACTTCTCAAATAATGAATTCTTCACTTTTCATAAGATGGGACACATTACTATAAATTGTCCCATGAAGGAAGAACGAGTCAAGAGCAAGAACAAAGATTCTAGGCTCATGCTTCTGAAGAAAATGATCAAGAAGATGAGGAAATACATAAGGAAAATTAAGATTCCTGTAAAGAATATGTCTTGATCTCTGCACTCATAGGTTCAGTATCACTTGGGAATGAAACTTGGATAGTAGATAGTGGTGCCTCCAAGCACATGACAGGTTATAAGGACTCACTCTCATGTCTTGTATAAAAGGAGTCCCCACACAACGTAATGGTTGGAGATGATTATAAATATCCCATCAAAGGAATGGGAGAAGCATCCTATAAGTTGGACTCTGGAAAGTCCATGAAGATGAAGGATTTACTATATGTCCCGGGAATAAAGAAGAGCCTCCTTTCTATATCATCCTTCGATAAGAAAGGGTTTAGAGTTTCTTTTGTGGATGGAGAAGTCCTCATGTGGGAAAAAGGAAAAAATATAGATGATGCAGTAGTGATTAGAGTTGAAGAAGGGGTACTCTACAGATTAAAGGGACATGTATCTTCAACATTGATGACTAGTACCATAAGCCCATGTGAGATATGGCACAAAATACTTTCTCATATAAATTACAAATAATTGACAATTGCAAGCAAGGTTTTGATAGGGTTACCATAGATTCAGATAGATCATGAAGGAGTGTGCAAAGGATGTGCACAAGAAAATAATACTAAGAACCCTTGTCCAAATAGTGACATCAAAGCAAAAGGGATCTTAGAAATTATTCATTCAGATATATGCGATCCAATGCAAACTACTTCATTAAGAGGGTATGTTTACTATGCTTCCTTTATTGATGACCACTCCCACAAAACTTGGATCTATTTATTGAAGAAGATGGATGAAGTGTTTGAAAGGTTCAAATAGATTAAGGCCTTTGTAGAAAACCTCTCTGAAAAGAGGATAAAGATATTAAGATCAGATAATGGAGGATAATTCACATCAAGTGAATTCAACAAGTACTACAAAGAAGCTGGGATTAAGAGGGAGATTACCATTCCCTATAATCCATAAGAAAAGTGTTTGACAAAAATAAAGAATAGATATATCATAGAATATTTAAAATCTATGATCCATGATCAAGATCTACCTATGTGCCTACGGGCATAAGTATCCAAAACAACAGTATATGTACATAATAGAATCTCCCAAAGTACCCTTGGGAATAAGACTCCAAAAGAGATGTTTACCGGAGAAAATATTGAATTCATTCGGTTGGATTTTCTCCCTGCAGCCCAGGTTCAACCCACAGGGACTTCACTTAGTGAACCTCTCACATAGCACGTGCGATCGTGGGATATTAAAGAATACCCTTAATTTCTAGAGATATTGCCCCAAAGTCTTTTTGTTGAAACCCCCTCCCAATACTTAAAAAATCCTCCCCACCCCTTTTTATACCTCAATCCTTATAAACCACCCTACCTAGCCCCACCTTAAACCCCTCATCCCCTTAATACTTGCAATATATTGGTTCAATTTTCGATAATTTTAAAACCCACAATATGAACTAACGTGATAGGATATTGGTCAACAAGTGAAGCCCCTATGGTTCAACCATTTTTTTAGTCAGCACAACAAAGCCCAAGATATCGACCCGATAGAGCAGAGCCCAACTGATAACACCTGCGACATAGATGCCGTCTCACCCGAGATATCTCAGTTTTATGGGTAACTGGTAGAACCACGTATCCACAGTTTGTGTGGGAGGGTGTTTAGGTCCCTGGCTCTGTTCCAAGGTTTCCAATGAAGAACATGAAGGTGGGTTGGTGGTTTTCATGTTATCTATATCAACACCGAAGTATGATTTACCATTATTTATGCAATCTTATGCAACACACAGTGAACAGAAATCGTCGACATATTCATTACTGAAATGCAGAATTCACACATCTATCCATCTATAGCATAATAAACAATCAATCGTTAAACACATTAAATATGCACTTGTCTAAGCTACTCAACATTCACACATATACACAACATGTAACGTGGAAACCCATCCAGGAAAAAACCACAAGGTTCTCTTCATTTGGCATTGGCATGAGGAAATAGATGCACCTTTTATCTGTACATAAAGCTACAGACTTTGTTCAATATCTTCTCTTCTATCTCGACAGACTTCTACTCCCTCTCATGCTCTCTTTTCTTCTCTATCCTTATCACTCTACTCTACTCCTACGTAGTGATCTACACATAGCCTAGATTGACTCGACCTTCTCTATCTGTCTACGCACTCAACTGCAGAAACACTACTCTAATGCACTCAAATATCCAGATTCATTAACCAAAACTAACCATCTCTAGTTTAGCTCAAGCATCTTTTGCAAGAGTTTGGAGACTTACTTAAAATTGTTGTATCAACTAATCATCTCAAAACCATCTAAGCAAGAACTAGCTAACTGGCTAACCCATTTACAACTTGAGTTTATCCATTTATAACCTTATTACAGACTCGATATAAATCCCATACATGCTTGTTACAGACTCAATACTGACTCGATACAGACTCTAATAGACTCAGCTTCAACGAAGGGGGGGAGTCAAAGGAGAGAGAGGAAGGTGTAGAAGGAATCATGGGAGGGAGGGATGGGTAGGGGACATATATAGGGGGGATGAAGGGAGGATAAATATAAGGGGAAGGGAGGGATGGGCATGGGCGAGAGTGGGGACTGGAGGGAGTACAAATATAAAGGGAAGGGATTGGTGGGTGGGGAATAAATATAAATGGGAGGGAGGGCCCTGGGTCTTATACATTGTCAAGGCATGAAACCTATACTTTAGGCCCTTAATGAAGCTTCTAGGCATCTAGGACCACCAATAACACCTTAAACCACGATATGTTACCTCTTGAGGGCATTCTTATATTTGTGTGTGGGCATTGACACCATTAGGTTGTTTTAATCACTAAGGATGGGTTTAGACATCCTTGACATGGTTGACCGATCAGGAAACCTAGGTCATAGACACTAAAGAAAGATTCTAGGGATCCACAGGAAAGAATAATGTATCAAGACACCACACATGACCTCTCTAGGGGGTATTTGGCCTTAGATTAGGGATATGCAAGAAATTGGGATTTTTTTAATAGTAATTATGGGTCTTGAGGCCATATGCATGGAAATGGGAGGAAACCCAAGCCTTGGGCCCTAAATGAATCCCTTAGTCATTGAAGGTAAATAAGGACACTTCAAACTACCACAGAGGACCTATTGATGGTATCCCTACCCAAAAACTGGGGATAATCATGCCATCGATAGGTTTTAAATAGTAGACATGGGTCTCAAGGCCTTACACATGGTTGGCGGAGTAAAACCAAGCCATAGTCCATAAAGGAATATTATATCCATCTAAGGCATAAAATGATACCTTGAATCACCTCATCTGACTTACAAGCACTAGGCATGGGTCGTGTGGCCTTCGACAATGTTGGGGGAGTAAACATTGGGATTGGACTCTAAAAAAAGCTTCTAGGGATCCATGACCATGAAAAACACCTCAAATGACCAACCATGACCTCTTGAAGTTACCCTTTCCTTCAAGTGGTGACATGGATTCCGTTAGAAGGTTTTCGATAGTAGATATGAATCCATGGGTCTTGGACATTGTTAAGGTAGGAAACCTAGGCCTTGTACCCTAAAAAAAACTTCTTAGAATATAGTTTTAAGAATGAAATTTGATCCACCATACATGACCTCATGAGCATATCTATATCCTCCATGTGGGGTAATTAGAAATAATAGGATGTTTGGAGAACTACGCATGGATATCAAGGTCCCAGACATAGTTGTGGGAGAAACCCTAAGTCGTAGGCCCTAAATGAATGTTATAGGAATATTGACCCAAGAATGATGCCTTGAACGAAAAAAATCACGTCTTAAGAAGATATTTGGCCTCCAAGTGGGAATATTAGTATGATTATGAGTTATCGAGCATGATGTATACATCGTGGAGCCTCAACATAGTCAAGAGTTGACACCTTGGCCTTAGTCCATAAAAGATGATTTTATGTGTCCACGACAAAAAATAATGTTTCAAAACACATAAATGATCTCGCAATCCTTATCGTGACAATGGATGTGTTGTTACCATTAGGAATATTTTAGTTTTAGATATGAGTTTAGAGCTTTAAAAGAAGGTTAGGCAATAAAACTCAATCATTAAGTCTAAAATGAAACTTCCATGTCTTAAGCGCCATGAACACACGCCATAGACAATCGCCTTGAACCTCCAATAATAAAAATTGTAGGTCTTGTACTCAACCCTCACATCCACAAGCTTTTCAATCAAGCAGTGAAGCAAGGGTTCCCTAAACCTTGGACTCAAAACCTAATTATCCCTATTTTTAAAAGTGGGGATACAAAAAAACCCTCTAATTATCAGACAATTATGATTAGCCCTCTCTTAGCCAAGTTATATGGTATTATTTTGGAAAAGAATATCAACAATTGGCTTAAAAGTGAAGATAAGCAGGCTAAAGGCCAATCGGGTTTTAGAAGGAAACACTCTACAATGGACCATCTCGTTATGCTTAGGATAATTGTGGAGGAGTGTCATAATGATAAATCCAATCTCTTCTATTGCTTCATGGAATTTAGAAAGGATTTCAACACAGTACCTAGAAGTAACCTATGGAACATATTAGAAGAGCTAAAGGTTCCTTTCAAGTTGAGAGCCGCTGCAATAAGGTTATACGAGAATGTCATTGCTAAGTTTAAGACCAATGAGGGGTGGTCGAAAAATATTAAATGTAATATCGGATTTAAACAAGGTTTCCCCCTCTCCCCCACCCTTTTTGGCATTTACATAGATAAGATAGAAGGTTGTTTAGAGGAAGCAGGTTGTGCTAGCACGATATTAGCTAGAATAGTCATCATGCTTCTTCTCTATGCTGACGATATTGTTCTTCTAGAAAGGTGTCCATATGATCTTGATAAGCAACTAAGGCTTCTTAAGGATTTTCGCTCTACCATGGGTATGACTGTTAACAATGAAAAAAAAAAATTATGATTATCAAGTCCAAGAAGGAAACTTACGCTAATTTTATGTATGAAAATAGAAAATTGGAGGAAGTGTCTTCTTACAAATACCTAGGAATTTATATTCATCACAAGTTCAACTAGAACTATAACATTAATAAAAGGATTAATGGAGGGTGGAAAGCTTATTTTGGTCTTGAAAATAATTTTAAAGCAGCAAACCTTGTGATGTGGGATAAAAGGAAGCTCCTCTTTCAAAATTTGGTCAATCCCATTATCTTGTATGGGTGTGAGGTGTGGGGTTGCAATATCTCTAGAGAATCCTGGAGAAATATTGAGCAAATACAAAAGCGTTTTGTAACGTATAAATTCAAAATTTAAATCAATACAACCTACCCTATTCTCCTTATAGAAGTGTGTCTTTCCCCAATCGAGAGCCTAGCTATGACTAGGCTCTTATTTTACAAGCACAAAATCAATAGCATGGGAGACCATAGACTTCCTAAACTAGCTTTAAATTCCATCCAAAACCACCTAAGGCTCAAGCGAGGTTGGTATAAAGATACCAGGGCTTGGTTAAACCGTTGGGAGATCGACGAAAATGTTGCATTGCAAAATATAAATAACATTAAAAATATTGTCACTTCTAAGTTTAAGGAGAAAATGTGGTGTGAGAAATATTTAGAGGATAAAAGAAAATTAAGATATTATAAGGAGGTCATCAACCCTACTCTAGAAGATCAAAAGTATCTCTCAGTTTTAACTAGTTCAAAGAAAAAAATTAATATAGCCAAGATAAGAACAAACTCTCATGAGCTTCACAGAGAAACTGGTCATTGGGCAGTTCCTAAAACACCATGGGTAGAAAGGATCCACCATCTCTGTGAGAATATGAACATTGAGGATGAAAAACACTTCCTCTTAGAATGCCCTGCATACACCCACATTAGATCTAAGTTTCATTAGATCTAAGTTTAGGGCAGGTTGTTGTTTCTGGATTAAGGCTGATTCCTTTTGAACAAAAGAAAGGGGAAGAAGTTCTAGATTTCAGTACCATCTTTTATGAAAGAGAAAAGAAAAGAATTGTGAAGAGGACTGATAAGAAATTTGAAACTGGGGGGCAGTCAGGGAGGATGATAAATGATAAAACCTTGGTCCATGGGATAGACAAGAACCCGAGACTGACAATCCGAGCTGGAGCAGAATTGATCCATGCCTCTGAAGATAATGTAGATCGAATAATGACAGACCTTGAGTAATCAAGGAAAATTGTTTCCCAATTAAGAGACACTCTGAAAAAGGAGAGAGATGAAGGCAACAAATTAAAGAGAAAGTTCGAAGACATGCTGAATGAAGTAAAGTCTTCAAAAGCAGAGTTTCAGTCCCTCCAAGTAGACAAGATGTATTTAGAAGTTCCTATTGAAAAGCGAGGAGCAGATGCTCAGGATAGCTTAGCAAAATTGCAGCAGGAATATCAGGAGATAAGGACAGAAAGGGATGGACTAAAAACAACAAATGAAAATATTCATGCAGAAAGAGACCAACTACAAAGTAAAGTTGGGGAACTGGAAACACAAAGGGCTACAATGGAGGAGACAGAAAAATAGTTTCAGGTACAAGAAGCAGAGTTTAAGGGACAAATTGCTTCACTAGTAGCATCTTTGAAAGAGGCTAAGGAATAGCAAACCAATATTCAGCCTTTTAAAGAGCATGTCCTAACACAAAGAAGAAAAATGCACTAGCTGCAGGTGTTCATAGAAGAAGAAAGATGCAAAGTTTTGCAGGTAGATAATAGATTAGAAGAAATTTTGGAGACATCTTCGTATTTTGTAGATAGGTCCCAGGACATTTTGGAAGTCCTGATGGGAAGAATAGGAAGGTTGGAGGCAAATGAAGAGATTCCTGCAAACTTACCAGCAAAAGATTCACAAGGCTTAAGATAGGATTATGACTTGTTGGAGTTTGCAATTAACACAACAGAAGAATTCAGGAAGGCTGTAAAGAAAATGAAAGGGGCTTGCACAGAGTATTGCAGAAGGCTGCTGATCACTTACAACCGATGCCAGGTGACTGCTGAGCAGAGATTAGATGCATTTCCAGAACATGACTTGTTCCTAGAAATGTTACAAAGCAGATATCAAGAGGACGAGCAGAGGATTCAACAGGTCAAAGTATTAGACGAACACATCTTGAAGGATGAAGTGGTCCATTCGGAAATCAGTGTACAGTTGCTGGAAGATCAACTATGCCTGAGCTTAGCCAAAATCGAAGTGATTAAAAATCATGTTGCAAAGTTTGAGATTAATATTCGTTTTATTGAGCCTTCTGAATTTAAGAATATCGCATCAAAAGCCCAAGCATGGAAAAAGTTCCTAAATAATCAAGCGGGGCCTTCCACTTAAAGTGCTTTATTAGTTTGTTTAAGTGTAATATATTGTAAATTGTATGAGCACTCAATAGAAGACAATTTTGGGAGATGAAACATTGGGGAAGCCCAGGAGTCATTTGGGGAGCCCAAAAGTTTTTCCTTAAATTGTATAAGTATAGGATAGTTAGATAGAAAGAGGAATTTTTCCCAGTTAGACTTGTGAGAACACATTGTAAGAGGAACTATTTCGTTTTGCAATATATAATTACAATTTTGCTTGTTGGAGAAAGATTTGGTGGAATGTTCAAATGTTGTTCAATGGATGTGGTTGAAGGGGAACTATTTCGTTTTCATCTTTTATTCATTAACCGTGAGATCGTTCTAACTTGTTGAACCTATGTTCTTTTATGAATGCTCTCTAGTTTATTTCATGATAATTTCCACTATGAGTAATGAATGTTTTCACAGACAATGAGCTATCTTGTTGTTCATCTATCTATTCATCTTTATGTGTTTTGAATCAAAGAACATCTATCTGTGATTTTTCTTAATGCATGAACAATAATACATTACTCATTTAATGATGATCTCACTCCCTAGGGACAACTTAGTTAGTTTTATTTCTTACTGTGTGTGGTTTATATGCGAGAGAGTCGAAGACGAGAGGTAAGAACCTGCACATCACATTGTGACTGCTCCTCGTATTCTTTATCAAATCTTCATTTTAGATAGGCACTTGCATCTCATACTTAAAGTTAAAAAACACAAAAATATATACGGTGGACCGGGCCATAATCGGTAAAACCCTTTATTTTTGTTACTTGACTTATGGTAGCTGGACCGCAAACCGGACAGATTCCCCATACCAAACAGTCACGGGCTAGTTGGGAACGTTGATTGGGGAGAATCCCTTGCTGTTGTTGCCTACAATTTTCTAGGCCTCAACAAAAACATAGAGTTATGTTTGATCCCTAAGTTTCTCTAGCTAAATATCAAAAAACAAATCACCAAGCAAATAAAGACAAATAACTAACAAAATTATAAAAACCTAACATTGTTCCTAAAATGTGACATTAATACATACTCAAATCATTTATGCTTATGCAGTTGTTGGGCAATAGGGCAGACCCGGGTTTAATCCTTTTGTGTCGCACCAACAAAAGACCCACAGTGTTGGCCCTTTCGGCAACAACCTGCGCGCAGGTTGCAGTCTCACCCGAAACAGCTATGGGGTGCCGCAGAATCAGGTTTCTGCAAGTAGAGAGGGGGATTACTGTACCTTAGCCTTTAAGAATCTTATCTGTTAGTAATTACAAAGCTTTACCATTCATTCTCATACAAGTTCGCAGATAGATAGATAACCGTGACTTGCTTAACCCACTACAGGGAATTCACAGCGAAGCTTATTATTTAGCAGTGATCTAAGTTATCAGATATATATATATATTTATTAATGCCTTGAAGATGACAGAAACAGAAAACAACACAAGAAACCACAACACCGGATATAACGTGGTTCACCCCCAGTGTAGGGGCTACGTCCACCAAACCGCGTTTTATTCAACTTGCTACAAAACCGCAGTTTGATCTACGCACTCAGCTGCAGATTCCTTCAGTCCTTAAAATCCGTGCACACAGCAGCAGGCCTTTGCGCACACAGCTGCAGATCTTTCCTTAATCCTTCTTACAAAACCCTCTGCACACACAGCTGCAGAGGTCGTCCACGCACACAGCTGGGACTTAACCTTCTTTACAAAATCAACCTTAGCCTCGCCTTAATCTTTCTTACATCCAAAAAAACCTAACCTTCCTTATTTACACAAGTGCTTATTTATATCGCACTATTTACAAAAACATGGATTCAAAACCCTAGGCCCCCGACCCTAAACCCTGGATTTAAACCATGGGTTTATTACAAAAAGGGGTTTTGACTTACCCTGACACCCCTAAGACTATGTTGGCTCGTAACTCCGCTTACAAACTTCTTCAACAACCGCGGAGTTACCCACCTTAAGACTGTTAAGGTGCGCGCCCCAACAGGCCCCTAAGACTCACTAGTGTCCCGTCCCGGGACACTCTGCAACGTCTCTGGTGGGAGAAGTTTCTGCACGAGGGTCTGGAAGCGGCTGGTGAGGTTGTGGACTATGTCGTCAGCTGCTTTCTCCTTTTCTACCAACTCTTGTAATATGGAGGATGATTCTGTGTTTTCCCGTTCCTGCGCAAAAGTGTCGTAGGTCTTCAAAAGTTTGAGCTGGCTCTCTGCAGTATTACTTAATTCTAATGCTTCATCAACCAGTGGCTGTAGCGAGTTCTCAAGTAGCGCTACTTTGGTCCTGCAGGACTCAATTTCCTGCTGAAGTTCCTTGCTGCGCTTTACTTTGGCCATCTTCTGCATAGGTGGCAGCGTCTTGATTTCTACTCTGACTGCATCTAATTCAGCTTGGCACAATTTGATAGTTTCCTGAATTTTACCCACATCTGGATGGTCCTGGAGGTTTGCCCATGCTTCGATGCTGTCTTCCATTAGTTTTGCGGTGTTGGCCACATTATCTGATATCTTTGCTGCTGAAGCCTTGATGTCCCTGTGGCGCTATTCTCGGTCCTCTGGTGGGGTCTCGGGAGGGATGTGCAGTTGCAGTTCTGCGATCTGGTGCTGTTGTTCTGACTTTAACCTGTCAATCTCACTGCGAGACTGTTGGACAGAGTCTCTCATCTTAGCAATTCTCTGTTCTGGTTCTGCTGCACCTTGTAGGTCGCAGTCAGAGAGACTCCGATATGCCTTGTCCAATGCTTCCATCAGTGTAGTTACTTTATGTTCAGCATCTATCTTCTTTTGCGCTACTTCTTCTAGTTTTGCTGCGACAATTGTGTTTTGTTTGATAATGTCTTCCAATTGGATTTGGGACAACTGGTCTCGTGCATGGATCTCCTTTGTAATAGCGAGCTGGAAGAGGTGCAATTCCGACATGGTCATCTTTGTATAATCGATCCCTACAGTCATACTCATCTAGGATCGGGAATCTGCATCGGTCAGTATCAAATTTGCGCTTGATACTTGGACTCGGTTATCTCTGGTTGGCCATCGCCTAAAATCCTGCTACGCGGTTGCTGTAGTGCTACTTGTCGCAGTACTGGTCGCTGATTTTGCTGCTAACTCCTTTAGTTCCGAAACTCTGTTGGCTATACCTGTGAGCCCCGCAAGATGCAGTGTCACAAACTCTGACCATTGTTTAGTAAGCGTTCCAGTATATTTTTCCAGAGCTTGCTCTAGCTCATCAAGCGTTATAGTGGCTTCTTCGTCAATGTTTTTGTCCTTTGACGCTTTTGACTTTTTGCGGGGCTGCGGCTTGTTTACCTCTGCTGCTTCTGGGGACTTGCGCTTAGTTGAGGGGTTAGGATCTGAGATGGTCTTGGTCGATTCCTCATCCTGTTCATCCTGTCTGCTATCTCCACTCTGTTCGTCGCCATCCCGCTGTGAATCACTTAGGTCTTCGCTAACCTCTAGTGGGTTTTGCTGCTGCGCTTGACTGGTACTTGCGCCAATATTGGTAGCGAGGGGAACAGGGATAGAGGGTTTTTTTCCGACATCTTGCAACCAGTCAGCTGACCATAGCTGAACTATGCCCCTGATATCTAGTTCGGTTACTACATAAGGTAATTTAAACCATCGGTGTCGTGGATTGGCACGGGCTTGAATGAACACATGATGAAGATCAGCCCTGAAGTTCGCAGCACCCTCATACTTAGAGAACAACTCATTGGTAAGCCGAGGTGTTCGCAGGATCTCAATATGAATACTCATGGCATAACAAGCGAACACAGTGTTCGTCATTTGCTGAGCTTCCTTATCTGAGGATAGCCAGAGGGAGGCATACCTTAATGCTTCCGGCCGGCCTGGGTTAACTTCGACAAATTGAGCTTCGGTGGGTTCTTTCCACCCAACTAATGCAATGAGTATTAATAACCAGGAGTAATGAAAAGGTCTACCTATTTCCTGTGCGTCTCGAGCATCCTCCAAGAATTCCTTTGCAAGATATGCGGACCAGTTATAAGTGTATCCCTCAGCACAGTTCATGGCAATTCGGATAACCGGGGCAGGTACCTCAGTAGGCCTGCATTTTTGTATGATCTTGCAGGCTAAGAGTTCAGCTGCAAAGTGAATAGGCTGGTCCTGAATCGCAGAAGTATGATACCCCTGTTTCCCTTTGGTCAGGCCAAACCGCTCTTTCATAGTTTGTGCGAGCTTTGTATCCTCATGTTTTGAGGGAAATTCATCTCCCGGATCAGGTCCTGCCATGGATAGCCCTGTGATCTTATGAATGAGTGCGGCATCGATGGGGATTTGCTGGTCTCCTATCCACAAATAGCCATTGTGCACTAGCGCGAGGAACTGTTTGGCCATGACAGTCGCCTGTATGCCGCGACCGAAATGTGGAATATCAAGCACCTTGAGCAGGCCAGCTCTGTCCAGGCCCACAGCCCACGGTTGTACTTCTAGTAGGGTTACATCATCATCTTTGTATTTGACGCAGTGCAGATATTCGGCTGGTGAAAACTGGGGAAACTTGCCATGGTCATTTGTGTCGTGATCGCTGTACTTGAGCCGATCTATCTTCCCTGTCATGTTTCCGACCAGCTGAACTCCCGGTGGTAGCGAGGGTGTGGTTAACGTGAATTGCTTTGTCCGTCGGGGAATCGTGGCGCCTGGACGAATAGGTTGGAGGTATGGTGGCCACGGTGGTGGAATGTTCACCCTATCCCCAGCCGGGACCTGTGTTGCACTGGGGGGATTCATAGGATATGCGGCCCGTGTTTGCCCTGTTCGCCTCTGCCGATCTTGGTTGTACTTGGAGCGAGCTTCAGTTCTGGATTTTTTCCTGGCAGACCGTGTCTGCATCGGCCGTGATGGTGCTGGGTGGGTTTCTTCATAGCGAACAGAGGCAGGTGGCCGATTAGAGCAACTTATCAGGCCTTCTTGGTCGAATTCTCTTACTAAATCGTCAATCTCTCGTTCTGTTGTCATGGGTTTACTGAGAAATCTCACGGGATTGCAGAATACATTTTTCCCTAACTTAAGAATCTTCTTATACATGCCATCAATCAAATCGGGCAGGACAGTGCATTGAAGGCACCAAATCTTACGGAAATCCTGTCCAACTGTTACCCGATTCCCAATTATCGTCTTAGTACAGGCATTTAAGGCAATTAAAACACTACCGCCGCCAATTGGGTTGCTTCTCAACGGTTGGATTTTGAGCCTCGCTGTGTTTCTGGTCTTCGACCGAAGCATGGCTGAAACTTCGTGGTAAGAAGCAACCTCGGCATAGTAGTGCCCTTCGACCGGACCTGGTGATATCTGCGACAGGACTGTTAGGTTTGATGAATTGGCGTCTTGGCTCTGCCCCTTGGTTTGGTATGCAATTCCTGGTGGATTATCATCTGCCTTGTCGTGGGTTGACCTAACAATTATATCTAAAACAGGACCACTTTTGTTAATAGAGAATGTGAAGAAAAAGTTATTAACAAGATCATCCCCACTTACAGTACCGTGTCGGAGCTTGGCCTCCATATACCGGTATTTTGCTACAGGTTCCAGAATGTGCACAAACTTATGCTCCCACTTCGCACGAGGTATTTTTCCCATGCTGCATAATACTGCCTCAAATGTCCCTGAGGGCTATTCGGCCCATTGAACTCACTTCGCACCGCCTGAGATTGGCTGATGAATCTGGGGCACAGAAATTGCTGGCAAGTTTCCTAACTGGATTGAGACTTTTTATGATTGGTCCACCTTGTTGTGGTAGCTCCTAGTGCGGTTTCCATAGTCTGCATGCTTTGTGACTCAGGCGTTTGTTCTAACACACGTGTAATACATTCTCCAGGGTCTGTCAACCCAACATATGTAGGCAACTCTCTGGACTGTGCACTAAGGTATCTAAGAGACTTAGTGATTCGTGCGCACCTATGGCCATATAGCTTGTACAGTCGGTTCTGCCAATTCTCTAGACCATCGTCTGTATCAGACATGCAGGAGCTATCACATTGCCAATCCATTACGCCCTCGGCATCAGGCTCGACATAATCTTCTTCCTTAGCTGTAATGTTGTAGATGTGGTCTAGAGTATCCTGCTCTCCTTTGTCTCTGAGTGGTTCTATATATATTTCTCCTTGGGATGGGTCGAGGGGTATGATAACGTGCAGACCATTTCCTTCGAAGGTCATCTGTCTCCTCTTAAGGTTGATGATTGCTGCATTTGCCATGGCCCACTCAATTCCCAACAGGGCTGGGTAAGGGTTGCTGTCATCAATGATCTCGATAACTTCGAAATCTGCTAGACTACTTACCCCATCAATATCGATTGGAACATTAAGAAGTCTCCCGAGGGGTACAATCCTTTGCTGGTTAGCTAATCTCAATTGTATAGGTGACCAATCCAGGGAGGGTTTTCCCATTTGTCCACAGGTCTGCTTGGGTAGAACATTAACCTCTGATCCAAGATCCAAAATGACATCGGTCATATCATACTCTCCTATCTGGATGTTTAATCTCATTTCCCTTCCCATTCTTCGGACACGACTAACAGTTTTCTCTTGATCAATTCCTCTCTGAGAGTCTGTGACAGCAAGAACTTTTTGCAGCTCCTTTAGAGCATTCTAATTCCTCAAGAGTTTCATACAACTCTGTAAAAAGGAGGAGAGTGTACTTACTTTATCCATTGAAGCATTTGCTGGCTGCGATATCTGTTGCGGTTGCCGCGCAAGTAATTCTGTTGTGCGAGGGTTAGAAATATCACACTGGGCCGTCGTGAATGGTGCTTGGTCTTTCACAGTGTCAAGTGCTGGGACTTTCTTGGGGGCCTTACGCACGCACACCTTGCCAGGTTGTTTCTATGGATTCTGAATGTGCGTCGTTGCGCCACTCCGGGTGACCACATTGAGGGCTGGGGCAGGTCTCTGTTCAACAGAAAGCAACTGAAGATTCTTGGTAGGGCCACTGTTGTTTTCCTGAATCTTGGCTATGAGCTGGGGGCACTGTTCAATCACGTGGTCTGCTGCGCGGCAATACCGGCAGGTGGTGGTGGGGTTCCGACAGTCATGAGCCATATGGCCAGCTTGGTTACAATTGTAGCATACAACCTGGCCCCTTCCTCTGCCGGTCATACCACCACGGCCGTGACCTCCAAAGGTACCTCTTCCAGGGGCACCGCCGCGGTAACCATAGCCTTCATTATTCGGAGTTTCATGTTGCACTTGGTAGGTGTCAGAGGTGCGCTCTCTCAAGAGGTCATAGCTACGACACTCCTCTTCATTGTGCCCTACTGACTTACAGAAGTTACAGTAGGGGTTCTTGGGGACTTGAACATACCTCTGTAGAAGAGGGCAACTTTCAGGGCGATGTTGGCCAGTAGTTCGACAAATCTCACAATATAGAACACCAGGATTGAATTGGTTTGGGACACCCATATTTAGGTAAGTTCTGACCGCGGGGCATTGGTCCCTATCGTGACCTTCTGTCCGACATTGCGTGCACCATACCTCCTCCTGACCGGTTTTAGCTTTCTTCATATCGCGAAGTTCCAGTGCCATTGCTGCTAGCTGCGCTTGGACTTGAGCAATACCAGAATCATCTTGGACAGGGGCGGTCTCTAGCTTCATGGTGATTTCCAACGCCTCTGGCTGGTCAGTGACCTTCTGTTGCATGAGTGGGGTTCGAATGTGTGGTAATAAGGCTGCAATAAACGATTCCTTATGCTGCGCAGGGCTAATAGTGAAGCTCACTTGGTCTAGGAGAACTTTGAATCTCTGGTTGAAGTCCCACACCGATTCGCCACGCCGTTGCTGAATCTCCTTTAGTTCGGTGATAGACTGCGACTCTGATTTGGGCTTCTTAAATTCTTTGATGATACCTGCCCTGATTTCAGCTAAAGTGG